>APFE030494605.1:6646-35838 GCA_000404065.3 Pinus taeda | reverse complement strand
TTTGAGAGGAGGAGAGTATTGTTATATGGTTTGCACATTCTCTTTTAGGACACACTATATCTGGTTGGACTTGGGCACGAAGGGCTAGGGAACCTGTGGAGGTTTCCTGGGCTAGGAATTTGTTCCTAGTTGGCTGGGTGGTAAATCCGGTTGGGTCGGTGAGAAGGAACATTCAGCTGGAGCCATCCAACAAAGGTATCATCATCAACCGCCGGAGCAGGTATTTTTCCATGAACTACTCTTATTAAGTTGATATCAATGGAATGCTCATCTTAATTTATGTTGTTTATGATAAAATGATTAGATGTTAAATGTGTAAAATTTTGCGAGAAGGTCAGAAAGCTTCTTTTATTACTTGCAAATCAACAGTATAATAGATCTGTTAGTGTATAATAGAATAAGGCTCTAATAATAGGAATCGGGTTGTTACACAACTCATCAGAGTGTGTAGAATTGTATTTCACATAAAAAATTATCCCTTTTAATCATGATGCAATAAACCTTTAAAAACATTGTTCTTCCTTCATCAACACTTTACTAACTTAGACTTATGTATATAAGCAGAAACCGTGATCACCACTTCATCATTAGGTTTTTGGAATAACAACATATGTATAATAGATAATAGTCATCAAACAATTATTCTTAATATTAAACACAATAGTGGACAATTTTATGGTTGAACTTCACCACTTGAGAAACAATGTTTTTAAGTGGAGGACTCCCTCCCTCTTAATATTAGGTCAATAGATGGTCAGTTGGTCATTTAGACATAATTTATTGGTTGTCTAAAAGGTAGGGGTGTTCTTATTTTGCAGTTATATTGAAAAATATGAAAATGACGAATAATAGTGTCAAAAATTGGTGACTCCAAGGGGAATGCAGGTGACTGTATGAACCAAGAAATTTTGGTTTCTCAAAAAGGGAGAAACTATATATTAAACACACAACAAACCCCCTCACATAGGAAATAAAGAAAAGGACACTCACCTTACTTCTAGGAGGTAATGAAGCAAGTATATGTGGCGAAGCCTTTTTCTAAGAGCAACTCAAGGGTGAGAAAATTTAGTTCAATGGAGGGCAACATAAGTCACCGTGAAAAATATATGCTTTGACAAACTTAGAAAATGACACTTACCGATAACCGCAATCCTCATTATCTGTTCCATTTGCAACATGAAAAATTTTGTTAACTTGTTGTGCATGTCTAAAATCTTATCCAGCTAATTCAAGAAGGATCACATACTCAAGCCAAAACTAAAAACAACAAATAAAGGTTTCCTCATATTCAATTCCCTTAACTTGAGAGAATCCTTTGACCACAAATTTGGCCTTATATTTCTTCATGCTTATGTCTGCTCCATGCTTAGCCTAGAAGATCCATCTTGAACCCATAACTAATTTATTTGTCGATCTTGGGACCAATTCCCAAACATTGTTCTTCATGATGGATTCATATTCTTCCACCATGGCATCAACCCAAACTTGTTTCTCAATTGCTTCCTCAAAAGAAGATGACTCAATCTCTCTAAGGTCAATCATTAGAGCCATGTATCTAGTGTACCTCTTAGGTGACCTCCTTTTCCAGCACAAATTTGAAGGAGCTCCCACATTCTCCCTCACATCTTGCAAAATTCTTTGATTTTCTCTCGTTATTTTTCTGCCTTCTCTGGATTGTTCTACTTGAGTGGATGTCTCCACTATGCATCCTCTCTGCTCCTCCATTTGTGGCTGCTCCACAACTTCTTGAGGCTCCTCCTTTGGAGCTATGGCACACCTTTCATCTTGCTTATAGAATAGGAAGAGGAGAGAAAGTACAATGAATATAGACACATGAAAAATCCTATATGGTTGGACTTTGTCAAATCATAGCCCTAACCTGATCATCTAGTGCACCATAGTTGCATAGTAAGAGTGCCAAGTAAGTGTGTCTCCATCAAAAGATGAATTAGAGAATGCAAGCATGCATCCCTTCCTTGAGATATGAGTCCTCTACCTAAGATGGGAATTTCTCATGCATAAGTATTGTAATTGACTAAGGATCTACACCATCTTAGGAAGAATAGAGCATGCATTCTAAAAAGAAAAAAAAGAAAAGCTCTAATAATAGAAAAAATCCATCCAAATAAATTTGAAACAACATCTAAACTTGAATTAACCGAAGGTGTGACATGCACGTCCTTAGCATGCATGCACCCTCTTCCAAAA
This sequence comes from Pinus taeda, assembly GCA_000404065.3. NCBI lineage: Eukaryota > Viridiplantae > Streptophyta > Pinopsida > Pinales > Pinaceae > Pinus > Pinus taeda. The sequence continues at coordinate 33,630 of APFE030494605.1, read as the reverse complement.
AATAGTATATTTCACTATCTCCTATGGCATGCATGTGCCCTCTACCAAGAAATATTTGGTATCCCTGTCTCCTTCAATTTCATTCAACCTGCTCATTACTAATGTAAGGAAAGGGTGAAGGTGCCATATTTGTTCTATTCTCTTCTGCCCCATCATTGGGAGGATCACCAGCTGAGTAACAGGTAAAAAATTTGAACACACACATTAGACATAGATCATAGAGGTATTAGTAATGTGATCCATGTATGCTCTGGAGCAAGGTTTCTTAGGAGCGAGAGTAGAAACGGGATGTGGGAGTAGAAGCAGGAAGTGGGAGTGGAAGTAGGAGTTAGGAGTGACATTTTCAAAAGCTCCCAAGTTGGGAGCGATTTTGGGAGTGGTTTTTATATAATATATATTTTTATATATTTTGATGCATATATGTCTACAAAATAATGTAGAATGATGAATTTGCGATAAAAAAAATATTAAAAAATATAACATCATTAATCTAGTAGTTATAATCTTCATCAAGCACAGGTCCACAAATTACAAGTTCTCATTTATCTAGCATGTAAGGGTGCACATAACTAAAATAACATCGAGTGAAATCCATCTCTGAACTGAAAATACATCAACAAGTAAGCTCTTGATGGCCTCTATCATCGAAAAAGATCATGCTATAACAAATACATACATATCATCAAAATCATTGGTTATCTTGGGAACTTTGTCTTTAATATCACCCTCTAAGCATTAACATAAGATAGGAAAAACGTAACATGTCAGGTCAAGATTTTGTTTGAGTGACGGGTACATTTTTAGTAGGGTCATGATAGAGGAGTTTGACAACTAATGTCACTAACATCAAGGTACATAGAGGGCTTGGTTCTCTTGGTTAAATACGAGTTCCTTACCCTAGTACATCACAAAATTCAATGGAAAAATTACAATCCCCCCAATCGTGAATTCCATAAAAACTAATAAGTTTGTTGCATTTTGAGTGAGATATAAAATTCTAGTTTCTCCATATGAAATATAATGAGGTTGGAACCACTCTCAAACATCCTGAGTTGTTTCATGGTAATGTTAAAAATTTAAGTAAAAAGATGAAAATGAAAGATAAAGGAGAATGTCACTTTTACTTAAAGAATTTAACATTACCATGAATTGCATGTCAATACTAGGGCCATTGGTTTGAATATTAGGCTCCTATGGACCTAATACTACAATAGTGTTTTCTTTCTCCCTCCCACTCTCGATATTCCCACAATACTCTTGAACCTCTATTTCTCCATCCCACTTGTTTTCTGCCTCCACGTGGCCAATGCGTTGTATAAACAATACCTTATAATACACATATTGCTATATAACATATAAAACCCCTTTACTCCCCTATTATATGCTCAATATATTATTTCATTTTTCCCTCTTTTTATCCTCCAATATGAACACACGTGATATGGTATTTCTTTGTCAGTGAAACCCTCATGTGGTAGCTGTGTCAGGATTTTGGAAGGCCTAAAAGAGATAGGCTCATAAGGTCATCTTATGCAACATTCACACCAACCCCTCCAAGCTCATCTCGAACTTGTGTAAATTTGTTGAGATACTGCAGAATAGTATCATTCTTCTGCATCTTAATGTTTTGAAGTTTGTCTTTGATGGTCAATTTCCTATGGTCACTGTTATTCTCGAATAACTCAGTGAGTGGCTTCCACATTGTGAAAGGAGTTTCTTTTCCATGGAGATTTGAGACAATGTGGTCTCTCACTCCCTTGAATAACTCAGGTAATGCCTTCCACATTGCGAAAGGAGCTTCTTTTCCATGGAGATTTGAGACAATGTGGTCTCTCACTCCCTCCAAGATTGTCTTGGCTACATCTTTCTTCCATTGGGGTAGGTTCTAAGCATCAACTGATCCTAGTTTTGGAATGTCTGTCTTGACATATTCCAGCAATCCATTGTCATCAAGCACTGCCTCCATGTGATCCTTCTTGGAAATGAAATTCAAGTTGCCTTCCAAGGCATACTCTAACTTAGTCCATTGAAGGCTATTCTCCTAACTTTGAGGAAATCCTGCTACACTAAAGCTGCAAATTCAAACCTCCTGAGGAACAACTTCGAAATTCTTGTTCTAACGAGAAGATCTGACCCAGAATTAGTCAATTTATCCCCCCACCTGAGTTCCTATTTCCTTGCGCAATTCCTAAGGAAATTAGCCCCTATTCTTTAGGAATTTCCTCCAAAACAATTACACAATTCCCAAGGATTGATCACTAATTGCATGCAACACTTGTACACTCAAAACTAGTCTATAAGTGTTGTTACACACCCTTGGAATCTCCACCATATTTGAGAAATTTGAATTCCTTGCATGCATGAACTATTTTTGGTTGATTAATCAGTTAATTGGATGATCTTTGAGTTAGATTGTTGTCCTGCTGCACAACTGACCTCCAACTAGTTCTATTAATTGTTAGAACTAGTTTAACTAAGTACAATTGGAAATAACTGAATTGGATTGCTATAAATTAGCAAGCACACTTGCATTACTGAACTCCAAAGCCTCTAACTCGAATTTATTGAGATAATTGAGTGACAAGAAAATGTCAAATTTTCTCAATTTGACCAAGGCTAAGTCAAATTGAGTCTTTCTTGCTACACTTTCAACAAACTCCTCCTAAGGTACATCATTGTTATAGAAGAGTTTCATAAACAAAGAAGCTAAAATTTGATTTACAGTGATTGCAAATAACATTTAAAAAATAAAAATAAAAAATCTTTCTTTTTGGGTTATTGAAGCTTAGGTGTCAAATATAATTGCATGCTTCCAAATATTAATATACATATGGTTTCTGAATATTAATATAGGTATGGTTTCTACTATTATTTCCAAATTCCAAATTTGTTAATTTTCTTTTCACACAATATTTCCATACATCTTATTGTGAATATTATGTTTTCGTGAACAAAGAAAACCACATATACTCTAAATATTGCAAATATTTTTATTATATTAATATATAACAACTCAAATTTTGATTATATTAATATATAACCACTCAATATATAACAATATTTCCATACATCTTATTGTGAATATTATGTTTTCGTGAACAAAGAAAACCACATATACTCTAAATATTGCAAATTATTGTATTATATTAAAAAAAAATGCCATTAAAAAGAAAATATAATTTAATTCAAATTTCCAAGCTACCAATATCCAACAGACTTATACAAACCAGTTTTACAAGTTACAATGTGATTATGGAATAGCTAACAAATATTCTATAACTCTTTTATCAACCAATATTATAAATTACAATGGTAACTGTTAAATCAATCAATATTATAAATTATAATGATTTAACAGATAAGTTTTTTAAGAGTTTGTTTTATTAAATGTAATGAAAATATTTGAAGAAAGCCTGTGCCTTACAGACTACCAGCCTTGAATAAAACTTGAATAAAAGTTACAGCTGTGATTATTGAAAGCCAACGAATATTAAACAAGTGTCACATCCAGCACAGACGTGATTAAGCAACGGGTGTTTTTTGAAGCACAAATATGATAAGAACCTTAAGATCTTGATCATTAAGATGTTGACCCCGGCAGACAAAGAAATGAAGAAGAGCGCGATGACCACGCGGAGGATGAGGTGTATTCATAGTCGTCGTCTTCTTCTATGGGACCTCCACCGGTGGTTACACCGCCGCCTCCTTCTCCTTCTATGTGACCACCGGTATCTTCAATATAGCCGCCGCCGCCTTCTATGTGACCACCGGTGTCTTCATAGCCGGTTAGTTCTATGTGACCACCGGTGTTTACGCTCACTGGACTTTCCCACACCGACGGAGTAGAAATATTGGTACCAAAATTGGGGGCCTGAAGGAGATTTTCATCACTTTCTTGACTGGTTTCCTTAGCGTTTTCGAATTCCTTTTTCTCGTCCATGTAATTCAGGAAGCTTTTCACGCGGCTTGAGATTAAATGTTTTGTGGAGGGGAAGTGCTGTTGCTCCTGTGGAAGGCGATGGCGAACATATGTGTAAAGGAGACGACCCAAATATATGAGCAGACCCATCGCTGAAGCGGAACCCGTAATGAGGAAGAGGCCCCAGAAGCTCTCCATGCTTAGCCTATTCGAATTTTCTTGAGGCCCTCCGCTGCTGCAGTCTGTACTGTTGTTGAAATATTTCTTCCGAATTTCCTGACTTTTCGGGCTCTCTGCAACCTCCAACACCGACGTTGACATGTCCGATACGAGCGGAGATCCCTTCGGAAATGCCTGTGAATGAATCAAATCAAAGTCACTAGTAGCAAAAAATTTACTAGTCTTAACACTAGTAGCAACAAATAAAATGAATGTGATGGAAACATACGAAGCCTAAGCCCCCGGTTCTATATGTCTCGCCAACTATTGTGAATCCACTTTGTTGAGACAGGAAAATGCAAATATAAGGGATTTCGTCAAATATGGCAGCCACTGATCCGTTTGACAGCGCGTTTGCATATTCTTGTGGTGATACATATCCCTTTAGCTTCTTGCGCTCTATCCCTAGGTGCTCTACCAGGTATTCGCCTATAAAAGATCCCGCGTTGTAACCCACTGGCAGTCCGCTGGATTTCAGAGACTCTACGTCTACAATGGTTGGCTGCATTTGTTTTGCTGTTAAGATTGCTGTGAGATTTGCTGTGTAGCTAGATTGCAGTATCAGAACTACGAAAAGCCAGATTATTATGACTCCTCGAGCCAAACTGCTGACAACGTTTTCCCCTGTATCAGACAAATCATTTGCAATTTTTTGAATCACTAGTAGAATCATTTGCAATTTTTTGAATACTAATAAAACGATTAACACAGTTTATCAAAGCATTAATGATATAATAAAAAAATGGAAGTAAATAACACACTTACTCTGAGAGAAAAAGAGAGTGGAAAATGAGAACCTGCAAACATTAGTTAACACAAAAGATATCAACACAGTTTTTCTATATTTAATTTAAAAGATTCCTAAATGAAAATACATTAACCCTAGGAAAGATATTGAAAATGAATATTACCATAGGAAGGTTGTAATTTGTGCTTTGGGCTTTCCTCTGAAAGTATCGTTGACCTTGTGTTCAAGCAGCCAAACAACTAATCCTGTAAAGACAAAGAATGCTCCGGTTGTACCCCACATGGCTCGCGTAAAAGGAAGGACAAATGTCCAAGCATTGCTCGGATTGGCTGCCTTTATTGGCACTACCATCACCAGCCCTGATTCAAAATAGGGCTGAGTGAAATCCACATATATGCTGCGGTTTGCAAGGATGGTAAAATCCCCCACAGCTGCATCGAACTCCTGATCAGGGCATTAAAGAAAAAACTCCAAATTAGATTGGTTGAAAAAAAGAGGCACTTATATACCTGGAACTGGATAATGGAGAAAGAGAGGAATAAATTTTTTAACAGCTGACCTTTGCTAAGGAGACTTGCTGGATTAGGTCATCATAGTAACCCGGCAACTCTGGCCCGTTCTGATTGTAAGGAATGAACTCGTGCGGAACATCATATGAAAGGTTTTTGAGAACGGCTCTAAATATTTCAATTACAAAACCCGGATTATCCTCAGGGACTACTAGCACGCCGGATGCATTTGTCTCTGTGTTGACAAACCCGTGGAATCCGTGTTTAATTGGAACCGCGATTCTCAACGGCTTGTTTTTGGTAGGCGTTGCCCAGCCGCGGGGTGGGTCTGTGGATCCTCCTGGCCAAGTAACATTTTCAAGCTCACTGCCCCCTGAGGAATTAGAAAATCCATTTGATCTCCAGTACCCAACTGGGCGATAGCCCTTGCCTTTGCCCAAGACGTTGAGTATTTCATACGTGTCACCTGTAACCTCCCCTTCACTTATTTCCAATCGCCCGCTTAAACCACGGAAATTGGTGTTCCCGAGTAGCTGTAGCAATTGTTCCCCTTGTTTGAAAACTGGAAGATTCGACAACTGTGTATTTGGGTTAATTGGGGACTGTGGAAAAATAAATTCGGCATTACCAAAACGTTGGAGAGCCTGAGCGATCATCCAAACGGCATCGTAGGCATAGTAACCGTATATGTTGAGCTTTGTCGGGCTTCCATCCGGGGGATTCTCGGCTATGAACTGTTGTTTCCACCTGCGATCAAAATCAAGCAACCGAGTAGAGTTTGGAATATAACTTCTGGTTCCTAGAACACCTTCCATGGACGCGATGCTTGATTCGTTCATGACGTCGAGAACGGCGCTCAACCCCTCTGTAATAATCCATGCACTTTCACTATTGTTCATCATCCCCATCTTCCGAGCTTCTGAGAAGAAAAGAGTGCCCAGTTCGAAAGTCATGTGAACAACGAAAACTCTAGTGATCTGCATGTCCTTCAGCTCGGAAAGCTTCGCTCTTGTAGCACTTCCATTTGCGTTCGCTGGAATGGCCGATCTGTAAGCGATTTCGCATCCCACGTTACTGAGAGAATCGGTCAAAAAGGGCAGCATGCCGGTGCCGTAATCGTTGTCGGCGTAGACGGCCACGACTTTTCTCCAGCCGTAGTATTCGACCAGCGCTGCAATGGCGTCGGCCTGGACGGCGTCGCTATGAGGCAAACGGATGAAATATGGATAGCGGTGGGCAGACAGCAAGGGATCCGTTACAGAGAATGAAATCATTGGCACCTTCGAAGCAGTACACAGATCTATCACGAAGCCGGCTTCTTGCGATGTTTGTGGTCCTATTATGGCCACCACTTGTTTTTTCAATAGATCTACAGCTGTAGAAAAGCAACAGTTTGTTTAATGCTGTTAGAACTATTTTACTCATTCAGATTTCTTGCATCCAACGCTCTGCACTTTCTATTTCGTAGAATATCTTGCGTAGAAATCCATAGCAAAATAGTGCGTGGGAAGTTTAATCTAATAGATACGAACCCTGAGACCTCTTAATCTAAGGGATTCGAACCCGCACCTGAGAAGAATTGTATTTCTTAAAATGTGCATATTTTAAAACAAAATTCACCTATTTTGCAATTTTGGATTTGGAACCATTTTTTTTAAATGTAAATTCAACCGACCCGGATACAACCCTTTAATTTCTTTTATAGAAAGTGCAGTGCTTTCGCCTTTTATCTGTTTAATGCAGTTGAATCCTGAATTGAAAATACAAACAATTAAAATTAATTCTAATTTTGAACTGTGATTATTGGATTTAATAAATACCAGCTGAGGCGGCCATGACTGCATTTTGTCCACCAGAGTCTGAAAAGCGAAAGTGGAGCGCTAAGCGACTGGAGTTGGGGAGCTTATTCTCCTTATTTATGTCTTCTGCAGCTAAATCAAAGGCAACCTTGGCCACTCTTCCGTACAAATCCTTGTCCAGTATGACGCCTATATTAATTGCCCTCCTCCCATCCTCTGCTGCTACAGCATTCCTTGCATCCTCTCCATAGAAATTCAGTAAACAAAGTAGAAGAGAGACGAAGAACTTGAGAATGGAAACCCCCATGATCGTTGCCGTCTACAGCCAAAGACAACGGGAGCCAAAGATTTCAATAAATAGATCCCTGCAACTCTATTTTGTCAACAGAAGGCGAAAAGAAACCCGCTATTTTGTCTGGATTGACATCGGTATCATTGAACCTGAACAATTCAACATTGAAGAATACATCGGTATCATTGAACCTGAACAATTCAACATTGAACAACTTAACTTTTCCTTATCATCAGCTTCCGCGCAATGCCGTACTCATTGACTTTATCAGGTATGGTGTGGCAATAGTTGAACGGTTGTGATTGTTTATTGAAGGATATAATGGTGATGTGTTGATTTATACTTAACATGTTTTTGCTCTGTTCAGAACCGTGACAATGAAGCAATAGAAATTTTCACAGTATCATTGAAGTTAAGCAATTTTAACCTTCTTTATTGCAGTTCAGTTGTCCTGTTCGTTAGCTTCCTGGCAATGCCGTAATCATTGACCCAATCAAAATCGGAGGCTGGAATCATTTTTCTGTATTGTTGACGTTGATTTGAGAGTGACATGGATCCTTATTCTGACTCACGTAGACAGACAAAAAAAATATGCATTTCAGCCAATAAAAATATGCATGGCGTTCTGGGATTGAAAAATACTGTAAGATTCCATGACTTTCTTTCGAGGATTAAATTATACAGCAAGTTGCAATCGACCTAACTTTGAAAGTAGAACAAATGAATTATAATATTAAATTTTATTATTCTTATCTAATTTTCTAAGTATTTATAAAATTTTAAGAAGTTATGATAGTCAACCTGGGATACCGAGTCCTTGAGGAAGAAAATGCAGAAGGTGTACTAATACAGTAAGAGTTCAGTTTTTTATATTTTACTTCTAACCATGACCAAATTTGTTAATCAAATTAGATATAAATATAAATTAGGTAGTAATAATTTTGACCATATAATATTTTATTTTAAAAATAAAAATAAAGTTAAACTTTTAGTCGTATCATAACTTATTTTTCAAATTAGTAGGATAATTATAATTAATTGTTATTTGTAAATGTAAGCTAATTTATTATTATTATTAAAGAAAATCACTCTATTTAATCTTGGATCCTTGGAAAACTTAGACCATTAATTTATTTCCTTAAATTAACCAAACAAAAATAATTTTAGAATGTTCCAAACCCTATATAATAATTATATTTAAACACAAACTACACAATTTTGTTATTAATTTAATACTCTCATACTCTAACCCTCTATTATGAATTAATTTTCTAGTATAAATTCATATATAATTTATTTAATTACAAATACAATAATAAATATACATTAAATTAAAAATATTTTATTTTATTATTAATGGAAAGAATAAATATCAATAATGTCAAACATTCTTTTCCACTTATTATTAAAAAAATCACTTTTATTTAAATGTATTGCTTTCTCGATTATATCATTATTTATTTTTCATATATAATTTTTTTTTTTTTTAATTTAACTTGTAGATGAACTGTTATTTGCTTTCTTATCATAACTTGTTTGTCCATAATTTTTTTGTTTCCTAAAATTTTCAATAAAATTTTAATACTCTTTATTTTATATTTGTTTTTCTTAATATATTTTCATATAGATTTAAATTTTTATTTTTATAAATTTATTATAATGGGATAATATTTGCTCATAATAATTATTTTTTTGCCAATTCCAGATCATAGCTTTATAATATAATTAATTTTAATTATATATTATATATATATATATATATATATTAATAATTGTATATTATTATTAAATAATTTTAACTATAAATATTTAATATTTATAATTATATAATTGAATATGATGTATAAAGTTGAATTATTTTAATGTAAAAAAATATCATTTTTTAATTTTTATTAGAAAAAGTGTATTATATTGAGTTAGAAAAAAGAAATAGTATTATATTGAAGTGTTTGATCTAATTCATAGTCATCCATCAAAAGCTTACATAGGCAAAATTCTTATCGCTCAATTAAGGACTAATTCTCATAAACTCCATTGTGAAACAGGGCGTTGAAAAAGGTCAAAAGAAGTGTGGGAGGAAAGAGTATGCCTTGAAAAAGGCCAAAAGAAGTGTGGGAGGAAAGAGTATGCATTTTTTGTTTTTCAAGAAAAGTGAAACAAAAAAATATTTCATTTTAGAATGTGAAGCCTTCAAAGAAACCAGATAAAATTATGCAGATATGTTGGCATCTAATTCTTGCGACAATCTATTTAAATTTGTGGAGAAGCTGGGAACAATTCAAAAGCCGTCTTTGCCATTATTCGTACCAGTCCATGTCTAACATAGTGCTTCTGTTAATCGCACTTACTTCCAAGGCTGATACAACAACATTCCTCGCAACTTCTTGAGAGACGTAGCCGTGAGGATTTTAGCAATAATTTTTTCCACGCTACCATTGAAAATAAAAAATTCAAAGATGCTAGATTAGAATTCTGACTTTTGGCAATTTTTTTAGTCATTGAACCTACTAACGTTGAGCCAAAAAGCCGACAAGATAGAAACATTAGATCGTTGGAGATTTTGGATAAGGTATGAACTACACATGGAAGGTGTAGTGTGAACATGTTGGATCAGAACACAGTGCGAACAGGGTGGTTCAGAATTCTTTGAATACAGTTTAAGTGTTTTATTAAATGGTTTTTCTAACAAGTGTCAGTCATTCATTGGATGTGGATAGATGATGAAAACCACTGGAAAAACTCTTTTTTAATTAACTCCTTCATAGTAATCACTTTTTAATTAATTAATCAAATAATGTTACATGAATGAGTTTTCAAGGTAAACAAGTTAATCTCATCACATTAATTGAACAAATAACTCAAGCATACATTAATTTAACAAGTTTGTTATTTCTAAAATATTTTTCAATCTAATTAGATTTAACCAATTCCTAAATTATAAGAACACGCTTATTTCAAAAAACTACTCTAACTAATCATGACCAATGATCATAACAATCCAAATAAGTTCACACACATGATAACTGGGGGCTTCTCACTTTAACAACCAACTTTAATTTTGATCTTCACCAATATGTGATCCTCTACAATACATGATCTACTAGAAACTTTAGCACTTTTTAATTAGCAAAGTCTATCTATCGTCCAATTTGGCATTTACAAACATTATCAAAATTGTTGGGTATGCGTTACATTCTTCCCACAACGAGCCCCAGGCATTGTTACATTGCGACATTTACAAACATTATCAAAATTGTTGGGTATGTGTTACATTCTTCCCACAACTAGCCCCAGGGGTTGTTACATTGCGTCGGGTGCAGGGGGTTTACAAGGGGCGATAACCTCCCTACACAGGGTTTGGGGTAGATTTTTTTTTTAATGCGGACTCAATATTGGTTGGGCAGACCCAAAGATGGGGAGCGGACCCAATGATGGGAATAGACCTACACATGGTTTTGCACACGGTTTTAGGCATGATGATTTTTTTCCCATGGTATTTTGTAGATTTGATCAAAGGAAACTATGGTTATGTTCTAACCTAAAGTTAATGGATTAAGGTTTATGAATGCTTCAGCATGTATATAATCTATTGTAATATTGAAAGGAATATAATGAAAAAATAATTTGGTTTTCAAGAGAAAATCTGTGTATATTTTATATGCTCACCATTGTAGAATGTATATTTTTCTATTTTAAGAATCTATTTCCAGATCTTTTATGTACATGGTTAAAACCTACATCTAGTATCAAAGAAGTATTGACTTCAAGGGGATGCCTTTGTTGAGAAATCTAGGGCACAACTGATATGAAATTGATCAATGGATGGTCAAGGAAACAAAGAAGGCCAAAAAATCAAAGTTGTTGGATGCAAGAAGAACTAGCACCGTCGCGTAGAGCTCGGAAAAAATATTCCAATGCAACTTGAACAGATGCATTTGGACTCCGGATGAAAGAGAAAGAGCTTGTTGAAATTTGTGAGTACGCAGGTAAATGAGGCCTTGTAGGCCAAGTAGTAGCACCACAGTTTGATGTGAAAGTCAACAAGTCAAAGTCAACTCCAGCTTGGGTGAAAATCTTCATTACATGGTGAAGGTATCAAATCTCAAAGCACAGACATATGGTCTATCCGAATAGGATGAACCTTATATTCATGTATTAGGTCAGTATACACTGGAGGCAGCCATGATTTGTAGAAATTCTCACGGTAGATCACCTGATAATGCAATGTAACTAAAGAAAAATACTTGATCTACTTCTACAAACAAACTTGCGGAAGCATAATTGATATTGAGCAAGATCAAATAGAACACATATAACAATTGAAGAAGAAATCAATCACACATGAACATAGAAGAATACTCTAGGGAAAGCATCAACTAAAAAACTCGATCTCTATATTATCATACAAGTGGAAATATCTCACGATTACACAAAGTTTTAGCTCACAAGCTATCAAGCTCTCAGTACAATCCCTCATTACTGCCCATAGACAGAATAGACAACACATAAGCCTTCCTTTAGTCCTCCAAGCCTCCTATTTCCTTGTGCAGTTTCTCCTAGGTCCTCACTGCCACCTGTGTGTAATTACCTCACACACTGCTCACTAACCTCTGAAATAACTACGCAATCATCAAGGAAAGAATTCCTTCTGCATGCAAGAGATATCCTCATGGGAATATTCCTCCAACTGATAGTACACTCTCCCATCCTTTGATCTCAAATGGGTCTCTGTCTGAACTGACATGCATGAGTTATTTATGAGAGAATATTTAGTTATCTGAAGTACACTAGTTGCATGCATGCATGTAGTGACTAACTGAACTCACAATCAGTTCCACAAACTGTTGGAACTAATCTAATTGGACTTAACTCAGTTAACTGAGCTAACTAATTACAACTCAAAGTACAACTCATCCTGATCTCCTTAATTAAGGGATAACTTCCTCAATCAAAGGGATACCTGTTGCATGTCTTCACATAGACTTCATGTTTGATTTCCTCCAACTAATTCACTCAAGATGAATTAATTAATTATTTTACAAACAGTTGCTGAGATCAAATTCAAATTTTAATTCTCAATTTTAATTTAGGGACTAATTAAATTGGAATGTATCCCACAATGCTATCTATAGCAATGTTATTTTCAACACTCCCTCTCAACAAGAAAGGGATTATCTACCACCCCGATATTGTCTCTGTGGAACTCGAATTTGCATTTTGACAATGCCTTAGTCAAAATGTCTGCATCCTGCTCCTCGGTTGAAACATACTGCAACAACATGGCCCTCTTCACCACACAATCTTAAAGACGATGATACCAGATATCGATGTGTTTGGACCTGTCATGAAATACTAGATTCTCAGAGAGTTTGATACAACTCTGATTATTGCAATAGATCACAGTTGGATCCATCCTCTGATCAAACAACCCCATAAGAAATTTCCGCATCTAAATGGCCTCACATGTTGCCTAGTTTGCAGCCATGTATTCAACCTCTGCTGAGCTAAGTGCAACTGACCTCTGTTTCCTACTGTACCAAGAAACTGCAGCTGAACCAAGGTTGAAAATTCCTCCTGAAGTGCTCTTTAGATCTGATGGACTCCCTGCCCAATCTACATTTGTGAAGCCCTGAAGCTTCACTCTCTATGTCCGTGTGTGCCATAATCGATACTGAGATGTGCCTTTGAGGTATCTCAACACATTCTTAGCTGCCTTCCAAAACAACTTGGTAGGATGAACCATAGCTTGACTCAGCTAGTTCACCGCAAAGCACAAATCTTGTCGTGTGTTCACTAAATACATCAATGAACCCACAAGCCGTCGATACATAGTAGCAACTACTACCTCACCTGAATTAACATCCTCCTTCCTCCAGATACTTGCTAGAAGAGTCTGCATGGGCTTGCACTTCTCCATGTGGAATCTCCTAAGTATCTCATTGGCATACTTTCCTTGAGATACAAACACTTCCCCGTCTTTCTGCCAAACTTCCATGCCTGGAAAGTAGTGCATGAGACCCATGTCTTTCATCTCAAGCTCTCTTGCAAGATCCTCATTGCAAGACTTGATCAACTGATCATCACTTGTTAATAATAGATCATCAACATAAAGAACAATGATCAATGGCTTACCTTCTACCATGATGTGGTACAAGTTCGCATCTTCTTCACTCTTTGTGAAGCCCAACTCGGTGAAGTAGCTGTCGATCCTGGTGTACAAGCACGAGGTGCTTGCTTCAGCCCGTACAAATCTCTCTTGAGTTGGCACACATGCAACTCACGATCGAACGTCTCAAATCCTTCTGATTGCTCTATGTACACCTCTTCCTCAATCCTGCCATTGAGGAATGTAGTCTTCACATCCATCTGATGGATCTTCCAACCTATTTGTGCTGATAGTGCCAACATCGATCTGATAGATGACTATCTTGCTACTGGAGAAAAAGTCTCATCATAGTCGATCCCCTCGACCTGTGAGAAACCACGGGCAACAAATCTTGCCTTATGTTTCTCCACACTACCATCAACAGCTTGTTTTACCTTTTAAAGCCAACAAGAACTCACAATTGACTTGATCTCCGGTCTTGGAACAACATCCCAAACACTGTTCCGAACTATGGAGTCATACTCCTCCACCATAGCATCAACCCAAATTGGTTGCTGCACTGCTTCCTCAAAGGAATATGGTTCAGTATCTACACACTCCCTAACAAGGGCCATGTACCCAATGTATCGCTCAGGTGACCTCCTCTGTCTGCGCTGAGAAGATGGCTCTCCCACATTTTCTCTCACATCCATCAACAATCTGTCAGCTTCCCTTGTGCGTTTCCACCCCTCTCTGGAAGACTCTGCATGAGTGGATGTCTCCACTCCTGGAACCTCTCCATGCGGTTGCTGTGCATCAGTCTAAGGCTCCTCCTCCTTAGGAACCAAAAGTCCCTCCTTTGCATGCAACTTGAGCTCCCTCTCAAGGGAAACTTGCATGACCTTCTGCTTATCTAACTTTAGATCTCTGCGTACCACTGTCCTCTGATTGGTAGGCAAGAACACTCGATAGTTGTGGGGTGTATCAGTGTACCCCACAAGTATCCCCAACTCAGTTGTTGGCTCAAGTTTCTTCGGGCATCTTTGGTCACATGGCAAAATATTGATGAGCCAAAGATCTTGAAGTGACTCACATCTGGTCTCTTCCCGAAGAAGGCTTCCTCTGGTGTCTTCATCCCAGGTATGCAATGTGGGCTCTATTCTACAAGGATATCACTGTATTGCATGACTCAACCCAGAAATGAAGTGGTAGGCCTTGGTCATGCAGCATCACCCAAGCTGCTCCCACAATCGTTCTGTTCTTCCTCTTGGCCACCCCATTCTCCTGTGGGTTATGGGGTGCCGCCAACTCCCGTTTAATTCCTTCTGCTGCACAGAAGTCCTTAAACTTTTGAGAAACATACTCTCCACCATTGTCACTTCTCAAAGCCATTACTTTCTTCCCTAATTCCTTCTCAACCAAAGCTTTGAACTCACAAAACTTGGAGAAGGTCTAATCCTTCTTCTGCATGAAATAGATCCAGCACTTATGAGAAAAATCATCAATGAAAATAACATAATACCTTTGTTTCATGGTGGATGCTGTTGAGAATGCTCCACACATATCTGTATGAACTCACTGTAAGATTGCCTCAGCTTGACTGTCTCGATCATGAAAGGAAGATTTTGCATACTTACCCAAGATACAACCTTTGCATGTATCTACTTGCTCAAGTTTACCTTTGGGAAGTTTGGTAGAGATTTGCTGCATGATCTTCAAGGCCCCATGATGCAAGTGGCCCAATCTTCTATGCCATAACTCACCAATATCTTGGCTTTGCACCAACTCTACTTTGGAACTCAATGCAACACAGTCATCTACCTCTAGCTTGTAGAGATTCTTCACTTGAATCCCAATCCTTTTGGTCTGACCTGTGGCAATGTGTCTCAGGAACACCTTTCCTTTAATGAAGACTACATCATAGCCTTTGTCTTCCAACATTGCAATAGATACCGGGTTCTTCTTCAGTCTAGGCACATACTTTACATCAGTGAGGGTGAGAGGATCTCCATGCTCCCTCTTAAACACAATCGTGCCTTCACCTGAAACACGGTACTTTCCATCATCGCCCATATCTATGTGCATCTGGAGGTCCTTCTCCTCCAAGGTTCTAAATAAACTCTTTTTGTCGGTCATGTGGAATTAGGCTCCACTATCTAGGTACCAAACACAACCCACCATCAATGAAACCATATGCGATGAGGGTAAAATCCAATTCGAACTGTGAGGCTAGTGCCTCACCATCTGATCCTTTCGAGGATCCCTTCTTGGATTTCTTCTGTGGACAATTTGTTGCATAATGGCCCACCTCATGACAATTAAAGCATCACACTTTAGATTTGTCAATCTTCTTCCCACCATGCGAAGAACTCGATTTGGAATGGGAATCCTTCCCTTTCCTCGCCTTACTTGCTAAGGCTATATTTTCTTGATCATCACACTTTGATGAAGAACCATCTTTGGTGCTTCTCCTAATCTCCTCCTGTATCAGATCTGACCACAGTCGTTGCCAATCTGGCAGTTTCTCTCTTCCATTCGCTGAGTCTTGGTAGCTATGCCAACTCTTAGGAAGATCGAGGGGAGCAAGACTCACAATGTCATCATCAACTTTTGTGATTCCTATACTTCCAAGCTCATCTTTGCAGGTGGTGAGCTTGTTCAGATATGTAGAGATCATGTCACCCTTTTCACACTTGATTTTCTAAAGCTTATCTTTTAGCACCAGCTTCCTCTGATCACTACTGTTCTAATATAGATCCTTCAATGTCTTCCACATTGAAAATAATGTCTCCTTCCCATGGAGACTCGAGACAATATGGTCTCAAACTCCGCCCAGAAGAATCCTCCTCACTCTCGCCACACATTTCTTCCATTCCGCCAATTCTTGGGCATTAGCTGTTGCTGGCTTGGGGACTTCTTGATCAATGAAGTCCTTCAACCCGCTTTCCTCTAATACTGTTTCCATGCAATCCTTCTAGGCTATGTAATTCGAGCTGCCGTCTAGGGCATACTCGAGTCTCAAGCCATTGAATGCCATTGGTGAATTTTGAGATGTGATAGGAAATCGATTTTGTACCTACAATCAAGAACTTCAAAACTTCAAACTTATCCCTTCTTTGTATACTGTTCTCCACTTTGATCACCTTTGCTCTGATAACATGTAGAAATTCTCATGGTAGATCACCTGATAATGCAATGTAACTAAAGCAAAATACTTGATCTACTTCTACAAACAAACTTGCAGAAGCTTAATCGATTTTGAGCAAGATCAAATAGAACACATATAACAGATGAAGAAGAAATCAATCACACATGAACACAGAAGAATAATTAGGGGAAAGCCTAAGCTAAATACCCCGATCTATGTATTATCATACAAGTGGAAATATCTCAGGATTACACAAAGCTTTAGCTCACAAGCTATCCAACTCTCAGTACAATCCCTCACTGCTGCTCATAGACAAAATAGAAAACACATATGCTTTCTTTCAGTCCTCCAAGCCTCATATTTCCTTGCACAGTTTCTCCTGGGTCCTCAAGCTGCCACCTGTGTGTAATTACCTCACACACTGCTCACTAACCTTTGAAATAACTGCGCAATCCTCAAGCAAAGAATTCCTTCTACATGCAAGAGATATCCTCATGGGAATATTCCTGCAACTGATAGTACACTATCCCATCCTTTGATCTCAACTGGGTCTCTGTCTGAAATAACATGCATGAGTTATTTATGAGAGAATATTCAGTTATCTGAAGTACACTAGTTGCATGCATGCATTCATTGACTAACTGTACTCACAATCAGTTCCACAAACTGTTGGAACTAATCTAAGTGGACTAAACTCAGTTAACTGAGCTAACTAATTACAACTCAAAGTACAACTCATCCTGATCTCCTTAATTAAGGGATAACTTCCTCAATCAAAGGGATAATTGTTGCATGTCTTCACATAGACTTCATGTTTGATTTTCTCCAACTAATTAACTCAAGATGAATTAATTAATTATTTTACAAACAACTGCTGAGATCAAATTCGAATTTTAATTGTCATTTTAATTTAGGGACTAATTAAAATTGGAATGTATCCAACAATGCTATTTTTAGCATTTCTTGTTGCTATTTTCAACACTCCCTCTCAACAAGAAAGGGATTATCTACCACCCTGGTCTTGTCTCTGTGGAACTCGAATTTACATTTTGACAATGCCTTAGTCAAAATGTCTTCATCCTGCTCCTTGGTCGAAACATACTGCAACAACATGATCCTCTTCTCCACACAGTCTAGAAGATGATGATACCAGATATCGATGTTCTTGGACCTATCATGAAATACTGGATTCTTAGAGAGTTTGATACAACTCTGATTATTGCAATAGATCACAGTTGGATCCATCCTATGATCAAACAACCCAACTAGAATTTTTCACATCCAAACGGCCTCACATTCTACCTGGCTTGCAGCCATGTATTCAGCCTCTACTGAGCTAAGTGAAACTGACCTCTGTTTCTTGCTGTACCAAGAAAATGCAACCGAACCAAGGTTGAAAATTCCTCTTGAAGTGCTCTTCCGATCTGATGGACTCCCTACCCAATCTGCATCTGTAAAGCCTTGAAGCTTCACTCCCTCTGTTTGTGTGTACCATAATCCATACTAAGATGTGCCTTTGAGGTTTCTCATCACATGCTTAGCTGCCTTCCAAAATAGCTTGGTAGGCTAAACCATAGCTTGACTCAGCTGGTTCACCGTAAAGCACAAATCTGGTTGTGTGTTCTCTAAATACATCAATGAACCCACAAGATGCTGATACACAGTGGCAGCTACTACCTCATTTGAAGTAGCATCCTCATTCCTCCAGTTACCTTCTAGAGGAGTATGCATGGGCTTGCACTTCTCCATGTGGAATCTCCTGAGTATCTCATTGGCATACTTGCCTTGAGATACAAACACTTCCCCATCCTTCCGCCACACTTCCATGCCTAGAAAGTAGTGCATGAGACCCATGTCTTTCATCTCAAACTCTCTTGCAAGATCCTCATTGCAAGATTTGATCAACTGAGCATCACCTATTAATATTAGATCATAAACATAAAGAAAAATGATCAATGGCTTACCTTCTACCATGATGTGGTACAGGTTTGCGTCTGCTTCACTCTTTGTGAAGCCCAACTCGGTGAAGTAGCTTTCGATCCTGGTGTATTAAGCACGAGGTGCTTGCCTCAGGCCGTACAAAGCTCTCTTGAGTCGGCACACATGAGACTCACAATCGAAGGGCTCAAATCCTTCCAGTTGCTCTATGTACAACTCTTCCTCAATCTTTCCATTGAGGAATGTAGTCTTCACATCCATCTGATGGATCTTCCAACCCATCTGTGCTGAAAGTGCCAACATTGATATGATAGATGAGTATCTTGCTACTAGATCAAAAGTCTCATCATAGTCGATCCCCTTGACCTGTGAGAAACCACGAGCAACAAATATCGCCTTATGTTTCTCCACACTACCATCAACAACTTGCTTTACCTTGTAAAGCCAACGAGAACTCATAACTGACTTGTTCTCTGGTCTTGGAACCACATCCCAAACATTGTTCTGAACTATGGAGTCATACTCCTCCACCATAGCATCAACCCAAACTAGCTGCTGCACTACTTCCTCAAAGGAATATGGTTCGATCTCTGCACACTCCCTAACAAGGGCCATGTACCAAGTGTACTTCTTAGGTGACCTCCTCTGTTTGCGTTGATAAGATGGCTCTCCCACATTTTCTCTCATATCCATCAACAATCTGTCAGCTTCCCTAGTGCGTTTCCACCCCTCTCTGGAAGACTCTGCATGAGTGGATGTCTCCACTCCTAGAACCTCTGCATGCGGCTGCTCCAGATCGGTTTGAGGCTCCTCCTCTTTAGGAACCAAAATTTCTTTCTCTGCATGCAACTTGAGCTCCATCTCAAGGGAAACTTGCATGGCTTTTTTCTCGTCGAACTTTAGATCTTTGCATACCACTATCCTCTAACTGGTAGGCAAGAACACCCGATAGTTGTGGGGTTTATCAGTGTACCCCACAAGTATCCCCAACTCAGCTGTTGGCTCAAGTTTCTTCCGGGAATCTTTGGTCACATGGAAAAATACCGATGAGCCAAAGATCCTAAAGTGACTCACATCTGGTCTCTTCCTAGAGAAGGCTTCCTCTGGTGTCTTCATCCCAAGTATGTGATGCGGGCTTCTATTCTACAAGTATACCACTGTATTGCATGCCTCAACCCACAAATGAAGTGGTAGGCCTTGCTCATGTAGCATCACCCAAGCTACTCCCATAATCATTCTGTTCTTCCTCTTAGCCACCCCATTCTGCTCTGGGTTATGGGGTGCCGTCAACTCCCGTTTAATTCCTTCCGCTGCACAGAAGTCCTTAAACTCTTGAGAGACATACTCTCCACCATTGTCACTTCTCAAGGCCATTATTTTCTTCCCCGATTCCTTCTCAACCAAAGCTTTGAACTCACAAAACTTGGAGAAGTTCTGATCCTTCTTCTGCATGAAATAGATCCAACACTTACAAGAAAAATCATAAATGAAAATAACATAGTACCTTTGTTTCACGGTGGATGCTGTCGAGAATGGTCCACACACATCTGTATGAACTCGCCGCAAGATTGCCTCAGCTCAACTGTGTCGATCATGAAAGGAATATTTTGCATACTTACCCAAGGTACAATCTTTGCATGTATCTACTTGCTTAAGTTTACCTTTGGGAAGTCTGGTAGAGGCCTATTGCATGATCTTCAAGGCCCCATGATGCAAGTGGCCAAATCTTTTATGCCATAACTCGCCAATATCTTGGATTTGCACCAACTCTACTTTGGAACTCAATGCAACACAGTCATCTACCTCCATCTTGTAGGGATTCTTCACTCGAATCCCAATCCTCTTGGTCTGACCCGTGGCGATGTGTCTCAGGAATGCCTTTCCTTTACTGAAGACTACATCATAACCTTTGTCTTCCAACATTGCGATGAATACCATGTTCTTTTTCAGTCTAGGCACATACTTTTCATCAGTCAGGGTGAGAGGAGCTCCATGCTCCCTCTCAAACACAATCGTGCCTTCACCTGAAACATGGTACTTTCCATCATCGCCCATCTCTATGCATGTCTAGAGGTCCTTCTCCTCCAAGGTATTGAATAACCTCTTGTCGCCGGTCATGTTGAATGAGGATCCACTGTCCAGGTACCAAACACAACCCACCATCGATGAAACCATGCATGCGATGAGGGTAAAATGCAATTTTAACTATGAGGCCAGTGCCTCGCCAGCTAATCCTATTGAGGATCCCTTCTTGGATTTCTTCTGTGGACAATTTGATGCATAATGGCCCACCTCATGACAATTAAAGCATCACACTTTAGATTTTTCAATCTTCTTCCCACCATGGGAAGAGCTCGATTTGGAATGGGAAGCCTTCCCTTTCCCTTTCCTTGCCTTACTTGCTAAGGCTAGATTTTCTTCATCATCATGCTTTGATGAAGAACCATCTTTGGTGCTTCTCCTGATCTCCTCCTGCATCAGATCCAACCACAGTCGTTCCCAATCTGATAGTTTCTCTCTTCCATTCACTGAGTCTTGGTAGCTATGCCAGCTCTTAGGAAGATCGAGGAGAGCAAGACTCACCATTTCATCATTGACTGTCGTGATTCCTACACTTCCAAGCTCATCTCTGCAGGTGGTGAGCTTGTTCAGATATGTAGAGATTGTGTCGCCCTTTTCACACTTGATTTTCCGAAGCTTGTCTTTAAGCACCATCTTCCTCTAATTGCTGCTATTCTGATATAGATCCTTTAATGTCTTCCACATTGAAAATGGTGTCTCTTTCCCATGGAGACTCGAGACAATACGGTCTCAAACTCCCTCCAGAAGAATCCCCCTCGCTCTTGCCACACATTTCTTCCATTCCGCCAATTCTTTGGCATTAGTTGCTGCTAGCTTGGGGATATATTGATCAATGAAGTCCTTCAACCCATTTTCCTCTAATACCACTTCCATGTGATCCTTCTAGGCTATGTAATTCGAGCTGCCATCCAGGGCATACTCAAGTCTCAAGCCATTGAACGCCATTGGTGAATTTTGAGATGTGATAAGAAATCAATTCTGTACCTACAATCAAGAACTTCAAAACTTCAAACTTCTCCCTTCTTTGTATATTGTTCTCTGCTTTGATCACCTTTTCTCTAATACCATGTAGAAATTATCACGGTAGATAACCTGATAATGCAATGTAACTAAAGCAAAATACTTGATCTACTTCTACAAACAAACTTGCGGAAGCTTAATCGATTTTGAGCAAGATCAAATAGAACACATATAACAGATGAAGAAGAAATCAATCACACATGAACACAAAAGAATACTCAGGGGAAAGCCTCAGCTAAAAACCCCAATATCTATATTATCATACAAGTGGAAATATCTCAGGATTACACAAAGCTTTAGCTCACAAGCTATTTATCTCTCAGTACAATCCGTCACTGCTACTCATAGACAGAATAGAAAACACATATGCCTTCTTTCAGTCCTCCAAGCCTCCTATTTCCTTGCACAGTTTCTCTTGGGTCCTCAAGCTACCACCTGTGTGTAATTACCTCACACACTGCTCACTAACCTTTGAAATAACTGTGCAATCCTCAATGAAAGAATTCCTTCTGCATGCAAGATATATCCTCATGGGAATATTCCTGCAACTGATAGTACACTGTCCCATCCTTTGATCTCAACTGGGTCTCTGCCTGAACTGACATGTATGAGTTATTTATGAGAGAATATTCAGTGACCTGAAGTACACTAGTTGCATGCATGCATGCATTGATTAACTGAACTCACAATCAGTTCCAAAAATTGTTGGAACTAATCTAACTGGACTCAACTCAGTTAACTGAGCTAACTAATTATAACTTAAAGTACAACTCATTCCAATCTCCTTAATTAAGGGATAACTTCCTCAATCAAAGGGATAACTGTTGCATGTCTTCACATAGACTTCATGTTTGATTTTATCCAACTAATTAACTCAAGATGAATTAATTAATTATTTTACAAATAGCTGCTGAGATCAAATTCGAATTTTAATTTAGGGACTAATTAAAATTGGAATGTATCTCGCAATGCTATCTATAGCAATGCTATTTTTAGCATTTCTTGTTGCTATTTTTAACATGATTCATGTACTAGGCTCAGTGTTCAACTATTTACAGGATTTGTCGGTATCAATGTCGTTCAATCTGCTATCGATGTCGTTCAATCTGATATCGATGTCGTTGTTGTTGTGATCGTCGTTGGGGTTAGGTGTGTTCTTTCTATTGGCAAATAAGGGGGGTTTCAAGTTCAGAGTGTTATTATAAGGGGAGCCAATCCTTTCCGAACCAAAATACTTCATATGTTCTAGTTTGGTAGCTCGCAAGGCTCATAACCTTTAGGTCACGCGTAGAAGGAAGTAAGGAATGAAGTGTTAGTGATCGATCCAGAAGCCATAGAGTGAGAGTTATAGTTATGATCCTCCCTCCCGATCCATAAGCAAAGGAAAAAATCATACCGCTTTATGATCTTTCTTTTGTATCGAACCCCCTATAGTGATAGGAGAGTAAGGGGTAGCCTCAGAGATTTGGGTGTAGGTCAAGATACCCGACTAGCCATAGGTTGCACTTCTTGTGGTGAACCACCACCTATACAGAATTCATTAATTCTCAAGTTTATGAAATACATAATATGTGGTGTAAAGAAACCATCTATTAAAACATATGTTATGGTATTAAAGTCATACATATATATTAAGCCACATAACATATATTAGATTATATATTAAACATGTAATGTGTAAATGAATGGGAGCAAAATTTTAAAATTCAAAAACTATATACATAATACAAAATGTTGAACGTATATAATAGATGGTGGGTACATTACATATGGTTGAGAACAATATATGTTAACACTGCAAAGGATATTAAAATTATGTATTAAACATAGTTTGTGATATAACAATATGGTGCAGAGTTTATGGTATAACATGGGTCCAAACGACATGTCGTGCTCCAAAACTACGAGACTTATCACATGCAAAGGTTACAAAAATGTGCCACGGGAACCACCACTCCACTGTGACCACAAGAGGTTATGGCATTGCTTGAAGCCACCATTCACATGCGACCAACAACTAATGTGGTATAACAGTTGGGGGGAGTTATAACTATATGTTATGTTTGGAAACCATATGAAATGCACCGAACTTTAATGTATTATATGGTTGTTATGCCATATTAACTTTGTATAGTTTCGATACCTATGTGCATAAACCAAATGTAATGTTTTATATGGTGCAGTTTGAACTATACGATATTTTTGTAACAAAATTGCAACCAATGGCCATGTATAGAGTTTCAAAAACTTATAAATTAGCATTACATTGATGTGCCAGAGAAGGAGAGAGAACTTGGATTTTTGACTAGGAGAGTTGAGATTGCATGCAACAGGGGAGTTTTTAAGTAGGTGCAGGCAGCAAAGCTAAGAACCTTGAAGACACTTTCTGGGAGATCCGGGAAGCCTTTTTCAGAACTAAAAGTTGCTACAGGATCTTGAGAGAGAGCAGAGTGCGTTTGGATGGTGCAAGATTGTATCTAAAGCATTATTATTTTATGTATTTATGGTTTTTAAGCTTCTAATATAAAGGCCTCCCCATTGAATACTAGGGTCCAGAGATGTAGGCTTGAAGATAGCCAAACTCCGTTAACAATCTCTTGTGTCACTTTTCTTTTCATGTGTTACTGTTCAATTTGCTACAAATTTCTTACCAGTTCTTCATGCTT
The DNA here is from genome assembly GCA_000404065.3 of Pinus taeda. Lineage (NCBI taxonomy): Eukaryota > Viridiplantae > Streptophyta > Pinopsida > Pinales > Pinaceae > Pinus > Pinus taeda. The sequence goes on along the minus strand of APFE030494605.1, from coordinate 9,205 downwards.
ATGTGTTTACTGGTGTTTTTAAGAATCATGCATTAACACTATTTTAACAATAAATGAATCACATTTCAATTAAAGATCTTTTTGGGATCATTTGGTATCAGAGTGAGTTGTTGATAATTGTGATTTGAAGTGTGCATGGTCACCAGGAGAAAATCAAATCTTGGTGAATGATAACTTGTTGAAGGAGATCTAGAAATTGGCTCGAGAAGAAGGAAAACTCGAGGAGAAGAGATGGATGAAGAAGGAAGCGGTTATCATCCGTTTGGATCTGATGCAGGCTTCGTGGATGCTTTCATGACCTTGCGAACCATGGTCAAAGAAATGTATCATGAGTTTAAGAAAGAAAAAGGTGAAGATGCCAAATCTAAAGACGAAGAAGGACAACCATCAAAATATGGAAAATAAGATGAAAGGGATCAAAAAGACCCTATCACTTCTCTCTTGAATCCATCTGAAACTTCGAAACCGTTGTTGAAGCTTGATGTTAAGTTCGAGTTACCCATGTACAATGGAGAAGTTGATGCTGAGAAGCTTGACAACTGGGTCAGGAAAATGGAGGTTTATTGTAGCATGCAACATATAACTGAAGATGAAGTCAAAATTAGACTAGCATCTCTTCGTTTAGCAGGCACAACATTGATTTGGTGGAAAAGTAAGTTATAGAAAGGTACTCAGCATATCGGTAAGATTTTTCCCTCATGGTTTGATTTTATTATTGCACTTAGAAAACAATTATATCCATTGGGATATAAGGAAAACAATTTACTATAATTTAAGTATGGGGGATTACGCAGTGCATTATATTAGATATCATTTTTGGGATTCAACTGCGTTAAGTAAGTCATTCAAACGTATGACCATTTCCATGAGAGCTAGTCGTAACTGACTAATTTCTCATGATTTTTGAATAGTTCACTTAGCACTCATTGCATCGGGTGATGCTCACAGGGGTGAAGAAGTGGGATTGAAACTAGTGAAATGTGGAGAACGAATCACATAGCATCAATCATCACTTCCAGGGCTTGCACTCGGTAACCAGGACTTCCCGGGAGGTCACCCATCCAGAACTCCTCTGGCTCAAGCGCGCTTAACTGTGGAGTTTTTCCACAATCAAGCCCACTTAGCTTGCTACCCCATTTGCAAAACCTTAGCAAGTATTGTGCCTCATGAACCATTCAAGTAGAGATCCCTTGACTCTTTTTGAATTTAAGTATGGGGGATTACGCAGTGCATTATATTAGATATCATTTTGGGATTCAACTGCGTTAAGTAAGTCATTCAAACTTATGACCATTTCCATGAGAGGTAGTCGTAACTGACTAATTTCTCATGATTTTTGAATAGTTCACTTAGCACTCATTGCATCGGGTGATGCTCACAGGGGTGAAGAAGTGGGATTGAAACTAGTGAAATGTGGAGAACGAATCACATAGCATCAATCATCACTTCCGGGGCTTGCACCCGGTAACCAGGACTTCCCAGGAGGTCACCCATCCCAGAACTCCTCTGGCTCAAGCGCGCTTAACTGTGGAGTTTTTCCCCACAATCAAGCCCACTTAGCTTGCTACCCCATTTGCAAAACCTTAGCAAGTATTGTGCCTCATGAACCATTCAAGTAGAGATCCCTTGACTCTTTTTGATTTTAAGTATGGGGGATTACGCAGTGTATTATATTAGATATCATTTTGGGATTCAACTGCGTTAAGTAAGTCATTCAAACGTATGACCATTTCCATGAGAGGTAGTCGTAACTGACTAATTTCTCATGTTTTTTGAATAGTTCACTTAGCACTCATTGCATCGGGTGATGCTCACAGGGGTGAAGAAGTGGGATTGAAACTAGTGAAATGTGGAGAACGAATCACATAGCATCAATCATCACTTCCGGGGCTTGCACCCGGTAACCAGGACTTCCCAGGAGGTCACCCATCCCAGAACTCCTCTGGCTCAAGCGCGCTTAACTGTGGAGTTTTTCACCACAATCAAGCCCACTTAGCTTGCTACCCCATTTGCAAAACCTTAGCAAGTATTGTGCCTCATGAACCATTCAAGTAGAGATCCTTTGACTCTTTTTGAATTTAAGTATGGGGGATTACGCAGTGCATTATATTAGATATCATTTTGGGATTCAACTGCGTTAAGTAAGTCATTCAAACGTATGACCATTTCCATGAGAGGTAGTCGTAACTGACTAATTTCTCATGATTATTGAATAGTTCACTTAGCACTCATTGCATCGGGTGATGCTCACAGGGGTGAAGAAGTGGGATTGAAACTAGTGAAATGTGGAGAACGAATCACATAGCATTAATCATCACTTCCGGGGCTTGCACCCGGTAACCAGGACTTCCCAGGAGGTCACCCATCCCAGAACTCCTCTGGCTCAAGCGCGCTTAACTGTGGAGTTTTTCCCCACAATCAAGCCCACTTAGCTTGCTACCCCATTTGCAAAACCTTAGCAAGTATTGTGACTCATGAACCATTCAAGTAGAGATCCCTTGACTCTTTTTGAATTTAAGCATGGGGGATTACGCAGTGCATTATATTAGATATCATTTT
>APFE030494604.1:29192-40372 GCA_000404065.3 Pinus taeda | reverse complement strand
CCGTGGTGCGAAGGTTGTGCACTTCAGCTTCTAGCGAACAACGAGAACCTACAGGCAAGAGTTGTCTTGACATGGAGACCAATCGAGCACCACAATTCTAGATCAAAGCTTCTGAATTCTCAACTAAGGATGGGGTCACAGGGGCTTGAGGTTTCATGTTGAAACTCTTGGTGTCTCGACCTCCCCACCAATATAAATGTCACGTAGGGTGACTGCCCATCGACTTAATTGTTCCAGAGGTGAGTACCTGCCTTTTGTTGGTGAACCAGTGGGATTGCCACGCGCTCGACTGCCAGATCGTAACCTCCATCACATCAACGCCCACCCACATCCAGGGTGAAGTTGTCCTGATGCACCAACTGAGTGCATTCCTGAATGAGTTTGCTATCATTGAGACTGGGGAGGGACCGTGCAGAGAGGGTCTGGGCGTTCGTTACCCCTTTGTTGGTCAGCATATCTGCCACTTTGTTGCAAGATCTTCTAGTGTGCTTGAGGTAGATGGCTCTGTGCTCTTGCAGTCATTCAGCTATCAGTTCCAATCTTACCATCAGCCTCCAACTGTCGGCTACTCTTGAGGAAAGGGAGCCTGAGAGGATCTTAGTGATCATGTTGATGATGATTTGGAAGTCGCCCTCAATCTCGATAGGGAAAAAAATATGGAGTTGGGCTAGCTGCATACCATGCCATAGACCTTCTAGTTCTACAGAGTTATTGGTGTCCAATCCCATAGAGCCATAGTAAACGAGCATGCGTTCACCTTTATGGTTGCGAAAAATTCCCCCAAAACCTGCCTCCCCAGGATTACCTTTGGAGGCTCCGTCAAAGTTGAGCTTTATGACACCCTTTGTAGGGGAGACCCATTTCCATTAGAATTTGCCTTTGGGACTCTTCAACCAATTGACTCAGGATTTAGATTGAGCTTGAGATGCCAATTGTTCCAAACTTGTTGCTCCTAGGGCAGAATAGGGAAATCTTCCTTCTGCCATTTTTGCAGCGCTAATGTTTCCTGAAGATTACAACAATAATTGAATGAGAGTATTTCCAGAGGGTTAGACTAGTTCTTGAAAATCCTTCTATTCCTCTCCTTCCAAATATGTCATAAGATGAGACATGGAATGTGCCTCCAGAGAGAGTTGAGCATATTGCTCCGGTAGGGTGCAGCTGGCCAATTACGAATGATAGTATTTAATTCCTCACACTGTTGACCATCTCTTCTACACTTGGAGCTCACACATTCCCAAAAGAAGGTAGCCAGAGGGAAATTCAGCATAAGATGTTGAATGGTCTCCTCTTGACTATTACCGTTGGGGCATCCGGAAGGCCTAGTGAAGCCTCTTTTCATTAAATTGTCCCATGTGAGGATTTTCTTGTGACAAAGAAACCATAGGAATGAGGAAACCTTGGGCCAAAACTATAGTGACCACAGCTCTTTCGAGATGGGGTCAGGGGGTTCGAGAGTCTGGGTCATCAGGGCATAGGCTTCCTGAGTGGTGAACTTACCTTTGGGAGAGTGTCCCGAGCGAAGGATATCCTGCTTGTCCGAGTATCTGATTTTCCTGCTGATTAGTTCTTCTTCCAGCGCTAGATGAGCCTGAACTTGCATGTTGTTCAAGCATCTTGCAACCATTTTCCAGCGCTTGTATCCATAAGCATGGTTTTCCTCCCAGAATTTGTGAACTGTGGCCTCCAGAGGAGCAATCAAATCATATTGGAGGGGTGGTTTGATGGTTCAGAGGAGCATGGGTTGCTGATGCCATGAGTCTGTCTAGAACCTAACTGTGCGGCCATTGTAGACCTCCTAGAAACTATGATCCTAAATAAGAAGATGGTGTTTTTTGGTAGCGTTCCAGATTAGAGAGCCTGCTTCTACAATAGAAAGTAGAATGATCTCTGAATGGGGTCTATGGTTGGCATATTTGGCATTCTAGAGTTTCGCCCATGGGGAACAGGGGGAGGATAGCCATTACCACCACACCTTAGCCCCCATGATAGTGTTGCTGTGCTGAGGGTGATGGAGGCCTAGCCCCACCAATAGCTTTGGCTTGCGGATTATATTCCACTTGACCAAGGCCCATTTTCTGTTCTGTCTGAATGCTCCCCTTAGGAAGTTGCGCTGAAGAGATCTGATTTGCTTGAGGACCCATTTCTGGGCTGCAAAGACCAAGAAAAGATAGAGTGGCATGGATTGAAGGACAGACTTGACCAGAATAAGTCTACTAGGAAGGTTAAGGGAGCGAAAGGTCCAGGAGGATAAACTAGCTTCGAGTTTATCCAAGAGAGATCTCCAAGAAGAGTGTTTGAGCACTGAGACAATCACGGGGGGCTCTAAGGTACTTGACGAGCGAGCTAGAAATGGAGAATCTGATGATTCTAGCAATGCGATGTTGAATGAGAATAGCAATGTTAAAGGAGAAGATTTGCGACTTGGAAGCATTGACAATCATTCCTGAAGCTTTGGCAAACAAATCGAGCAAGCTCTTCAAGGTGGAGGCTTCATGGGCAGAAGGATGACCAAACAGCATAGTGTCTTCCACAAATTTCTAGTGGGTATGAGCAGGGGACTCATGAATGGAGATGCCACGAAGCTGATCTGAATGAAGGGCATGAGAGATGGTCCGAACTAGCCCTTCTGCCATGAGCACAAAGAGAAAGGGGGACAGGGGATCACCTTGGCGAATGCCACAAGAGGGGTAGAAGGGATGAGAGGGGATACCTTTGACTAGGATGGACAAAAAGGAAGAGGAGATCACGCTCATGACCCGTCTTATCCAAGGAGGGCTGAAACGAAAAGCTGCTAGCATCTGTTCAATGAAATTCCAATTAAGTTTGTCAAAATATTTTGATAAATCAATCGTAAGGAGCATACCTGGCTTTTTCGAACCTAACTGTGCGGCCATTATAGACCTCCTAGAAACTATGATCCTAAATAAGAATATGGTGTTTTTTGGTAGCGTTCCAGATTAGAGAGCCTGCTTCTACAATAGAAAGTAGAATGAGCTCTGAATGGGGTCTATGGTTGGCATATTTGGCATTCTAGAGTTTCGCCCATGGGGAAGAGGGGGAGGATAGCCATTGCCACCACACCTTAGCCCCCATGATAGTGTTGTTGTGCTTAGGGTCATGGAGTCCTAGCCCCCCCAATAGCTTTGGCTTGCGGATTATATTCCACTTGACCAAGGCCCATTTTCTGTTCTGTCTTAATGCTCCCCATAGGAAGTTGCGCTGAAGATATTTGCTTTGCTTGTGGACCCATTTCGGGGCTGCAAGGACCGAGAAAAGATAGAGTAGCATCGATTGAAGGACAGACTTGACCAGAATAAGTCTACTAGGAAGGTTAAGGGGGCGAAAGGTCCAGGAGGATAAACTAGCTTCGAGTTTATCCAAGAGAGATCTCCAAGAAGAGTGTTTGAGCGCTGAGACAATCAAGGGGGCTCTAAGGTACTTGACGAGCAAGCTAGAAATGGAGAATGTGAGGATTCTAGCAATGCGATGTTGAATGAGAATAGCAGTGTTAAAGGACAAGATTTGTGACTTGGAGGCATTGACAATCATTCCTGAAGCTTTGGCAAACAAATCAAGCAAGCTCTTCAAGGTGGAGGCTTCATGGGCAGAAGGATGACCAAACAGCATAGTGTCTTCCACAAATTTCTAGTGGGTATGAGCAGGGGACTCATGAATGGAGATGCCACGAAGCTGATGTGAATGAAGGGCATGAGAGATGGTCCGAACTAGCCCTTCTGCCATGAGCACAAAGAGAAAGGGGGACAACGGATCACCTTGGCGAATGCCACAAGAGGGGTAGAAGGGATGAGAGGGGATACCATTGACTAGGATGGAGAAAAAGGAAGAGGAGATCATGCTCATGACCCGTCTTATCCAAGGAGGGCTGAAACGAAAAGCTACTAGCATCTATTGAATGAAATTCCAATTAAGTTTGTCAAAATCTTTTGATAAATCAATCGTAAGGAGCATACCTCGCTTTTTAGTCTTCTTCAGCGAATGCATAATCTCATGAGTGAGAATTATTCCATCCAGGATTTGTTGCCCCTTTACATAAACAATTTGCTCACGCGAGATGAGCAAAGGAAGCAACGACTTTTACTTGTTGGCAATAACTTTGGAGATGATATTGTAGATGACATTGCAAAGGGAAATGGGGCGGAATTTGTTAGGCGTGGCTACTTGGTCCTCCTTGGGGATCAGGGTTATGAAAGTGGCATTAAGAGAAGGGAGAAGCCAATGCATGGATCTGGACTCCTCCACTAATTGCGAGATCTCATCTTTGATCAAATCCCAGAAATGATGAAAGAAGTTGAAGGTGAAGCCATCAGGTCCTCAAGCTTTACCTTCCTTGTTTTGTAGGACAGCTTGTTCAACTTCCAAAAGAGTGACAGGGCGAAGAAGAAGATGATTGTGCTCCTCCGTGATTAGCTTTGGTATATGTTGTAGGATTTTGTTAATTGTTGGTCGCCTGTCAGACTGGTCTTCCTGCACCACCGATTTGAGATGAGAGACCAATTCAACTTCTATGGCCTGATGCTCCTCTAGTCTTTCTCATGTTGGGCTAAGGAGAAAGCTAATATTGTTACACATCCTACGTTGAATGGTAGAGACGTGGAAAAATTTAGTGTTCCGTTCTCCTTCCTTTAACCATCTGATCCGGGATTTTTGTTTCGAGAGAATCTCTTCTTAAGGAATTTAGACTTCTATGATCCATAACATTGTTTAGAGAATTTTCGGCGAAATCACATAATTAATCATTTGTTAGCGCGTTTCGAACCAACTAGTGTAGTTCATCGTGAGGACAAGTTGAAGATACAGATCCAGTTTAGCATGTTAAATAGTCTAAGCAGAGACTCCAACGGCTAAAAAGACTAACCACTACTTTTTGACTCAAGGACCCGAGTCAAACTTCCTTCAAATAATTTAATATTAATATTCTTCTTACTATTACCATTATTCTTCATATTTACTATTATATTTATGGAGCTAAGTTAAACTAGGTAAAAAATAAAATAGATCAATGGTTAGTTAATAATCCATTTATTTATTTAAATTATTAATTCATTATATATATATATATATATATATAATATATATATATATCTAAATAATATATATATATATATATATATTTTAATACAATAATTCTATAATATTTATTTAATGTTTAGTTATTAAAAATATTTTATATATAAATTAATTAGATTAAAATATAATCATCATTTAATAAATAATAAAACTATATAAAAAAAATTCTTAATTTTTTAAGGTTGTTTAAATGTTTCTTCATTTTGTTAACCAAATTATATTCATTAATTATTCTAAAATATATACAACTATATATATCTTACTTAAAAATAAATAAATAAAAATAAAAATAAAAACTAAATAAATAGAAATGAATAAATAATATTGATTAGTTACTTTATTTTGAAAATACTTTATTTATTTATTAATTAATCATAAATATATTAATGAATATGTTAAAATAGCAATAGGTTTTTAAAAACCTAGGCTAGTAAAAAGATAAATAAATACCTTACATTTTAAGGATGGTTTAATTTTTAATTTTTAATTTTTAATTATTCGCTTATTAAATAAAATATATATATTATGATTAATATTCCTAGGTTGCTAATAACAGATATATAAATAAAACAATTTTAATGGTAGGTTTACAAATCAAATAAATAATCTTAGAATATAAAAGGAAAATTTATTAGATTATTCATTCCTTGTTTATTATAAAAATAATAGTATGGTATATTATTAATTTATTAATTATTTATAATAATCCTTTTAATTCTGAAGGTATAGAAGGAAAATATTTTTACTTTATTAAAATATTACATGAATAATAAATAATTGTAATAAATACAATTAATGGTTCGAAACCCATTTTATTAAAATCTTATTAATAGCTTATGAATACTAAAAGGTAAATAGAAAGGATTAAATTATACTATTAGGGTGATAGTTAAAAGGGGAACAAATCAAATCGAGAATAAAATCATAAAAATATCTTAACAAACCAAGGGAAACAACCTCTAAGGGAAGGAAACAATAAACACTAAGATCTTACCAAGAAGCGACCGCGGAGGCTAGGAAGACAGGGTTGGGACCCAGCAACTGCTCATCTTCCAGCCATCATCCCTATTAAGATTTTTCGGCCTTTTTCAATCTCCAGGGCCTCTCTAAACTTGCGATGGTGAAATTGAGCAACTTTAGCAATGACTTGAGCCTCTTCAATGCATACATGATGCATCGTCTTCTCGGCATGTTCAGCGAGGGCTGAGGACTTGGTCCTACCATGCCTCAAGTTAGACGAATGCTCGCTAATCCATTGATTGATAGAGCGACCTGTCTCACCAATATATGGTATCCCACAAGAACAGGGAATGACATAGACGCCCTTCATGTCTTTAGGGTCAATAGGATCTTTCACAGACGCGAGGGAGCTATGGATAGTATTAAGAGGTCTAAAAGTTGCGGGCACATCAAACTTTCTCAGAATCCTCGCAGTCCTATCAGTGGTCCCTTGGATATAAGGAAGGTTAACCCCCATGACGCGATCATTAGGATCCCTACGGATTGAAGGCTCCTTCTTAGCCTTGAGGAAGGCCTTTTCACCGAGGTGTCTATTGTAACCATTTTTCACAAAGACATCTAGGAGATGAGCCTTCTCCATTTCAAAGCTCTCTTCATGAGAGATTCTAAGAGCACGGGTGGCAAGTGTGCTTAGAACCCCTAACTTATTAAAATGATTATATATTTTTATCTAATAATTTATATAGTAATATTTTAATAACTATAAATTAAATAAAATATGTATTAGACAATATTAGTATTGAAAAATATTAATATATATATATATTATAATGAATTAATAATTTAAATAAATAAATGGATTATTAACTAACCATTGATCTATTTTACTTTTTCACCTAGTTTAACTTGGCTTCATAAATATAATAGTAAATATGAAGAATAATGGTAATAGTAAGAAGAATATTAATATTAAATTATTTGAAGGAAGTTTGACTTGGGTCCTTGAGTCAAAAAGTAGTCGTTAGTGTTTTTAGCCGTTGGAGTCTCTGCTTAGACTATTTAACATGCTAAACTGGATCTATATCTTCAACTTGTCCTGACGATGAACCACACTAGTTGGTTCGAAATGCGCCGACAAATGAATCTCTTCTTGTTGCCTTCTTTCCTCCAACTGAAAGAGGAAACTTTTGTCTTTTAGGTCACATGCTTTGTTGCGGCCTTCTTGGATGATACGAAGTTGTAGCTCCTCCATTTCCTATTCCAAGAGGCCTTGCTGTAGGAAGATGTTACCAAAGGTAGAATGGTTCCACTCTTTAATGCGGGCTTTCAGATCTTTGAGGTGCTGTTGAAACTCGAACATCTTGGAACCTGGAGGAGGAATGAAAGCCCGCCAAGTGGAGTGAACCATTTCCTTGAAGCTTGGGTGGGAGAGTGAGAAAGCCTTAAATTGGAAGGGTATTTTGATGCGGTCCCTTGGTCTGGTCCATTGCAGAGAAATGGGCCAGTGGTTCGACCTTGAAAAAGGAAAAATTGTGGCTTGGAAATCGCCTCCAATATGTATGGCATTGTCTGGAAGGAGAAATATATCTAGTTTGGATGCTATCCGTTGAGCGCCCACTCTCTTGTTTTTCTAGGTGTGATTTCCATTGGAAAAGGGAAGATTGATCAATGAGTTCCGCTAGATGAAGTCTTTGAAATGGGTGTTGTTTTCCTCTAGTTTTGCTCTGCCACCTCTGTTTTCGTCCAAGTTGGTGATCATGTTAAAATCACCCCCCAGGATCCAAAGGAGGTGAGCTCTGCTAGAATTGAGTTGTTCTACCATATTTAACAGAGCGATTTTCATTGCAGCCTCCTCAGGGAAATATGCATTAGACAGATGCCCATGCAGATTGGTCCCATGGATGTGGAAAGAGGCCTGAATTAGATTGTGAGCAACGTGGGCATGATTATTGAAATAGCTTTTAGATCCCAAGCAATGGCTAGAGTGCCTGATCCATCAGAGGCATCAACTACAATGGAGTGACACCCTGGCCAGGTTTTAGAAAGAATGGGGCCAACGGTTTGACTTGTGCATTTAGTTTCCTGTAGGAAAAAGACTTGAGGTTTTTCCATCTGTATCAGATTTTTGATCGTACAGACTTTTAAGGGGCCGTTTAGACCCCTTATATTCCACGAGGTGAGTTTCATTGAGAACTTCCTTCACGGGGTGGGAAAAACATGGTAATTTTGGGATACCTAACAGATTCTACAAGCATCTCCCCGAGGAGAATAGTCCGCTGTAGATCAGATTTCCTCCCTCTTTTCTTTGAGTCTTTGAAGAGTTTCTTCTCATCCCATGGGCTTCCCTACTGGATGCCTAGGGATTTTTTATTCTGTTGCACACGGGCAAGAGCCACAGTTAGGTTCTCGATCTGCTTCTCTGAGATCTTGTCAAAGTCCTTTTTTTTTTCCATGCTTCCTCAAGAGTGAAGATTTCTAGGTCTCGTATATCTACCATTTCATTTTCATCTTCCATGGGGGTGATCTGGTTCTCATTATCCCCAATATTCTCAACCTCCATGTCGCAAGGATGGCCAGAGCTAGATTCAGGCGTCGAGCTAAGCGGGGCCTTAGGGATGGCTTCCGAGAGGGGGGTATCAGAAATAGGGGTGTCAAGGATTTCAAAGTTATTACTGGTAGAGGGAGGAAGCGGGGGTTGAGAGGGGGGTTTGGGGTTCGGAGGAGGGGATTCCTTGTTGTGTCGACGCCAGTTCTGGACTTTAGTGAAGCCTTCAGCATCAGGGGTAGAGGAAAAATATGAGGGCTTACATGGAGGCAGATTAATAGGACAATCACGGAATAAATGTCCATGGGTATGGAATTTCCTACATCTAAAAGGCACATGTTCATATTCTAAGGTTTGCAACCATTCATAATCATCATGAGAGAGACTTACTGAGTCAGGGAGAGCTTGCACGAGGTGCATGAAGACGCAGATCTAAGCATAAGAGGTGTAGCATCTCAGCTTTGTTTCCTGTGAAATTTTACTGAATTCGGCAAGACCGTTGCCAATATCCTTTATGGATTCTTCATCCCAATATTCCAGCGACAGGGAGTAGATTCGAATCCAGACAAGCGTCCAACTAAATTCCTGTTTATTCTGGTTGAATCTTTCGATCGAGTCCCTAAGATAGAGACATGGGGAGTTGAAAAAGTAGGGGCCTTCATCCATGACTCGATTCTTATCTTCGAGGCAGTTAAAAATAATAGTAAAGAATCCTTTGGGTCGGAGTTGTAGTGTTACCTGCCCTTTTGGCTTCCATTTGGCCATAATGCATCCATGTAGGGCTTTTTCAGTTGGCCAAAAGCTGATGAATTTGCCAATCAGCTCATGGTCTCTCATGTACTAGATCTCACCATTGATCCTGTGGCTCGGTAGCTCGATCTTGGGACATTTCGTTGCTATTGGTCTGCATGTAGCAAAGGTGGCTTTGGGTGCCTCTGTAGTGCCTTGCGCTTCGGTTGTTTTGTTCTCTTGATTGTTCGGCTTATGACTAGGTGGAGTCTTCTATGTATTGTTGTCCTACAATTTTTGGCCTATTGGAGAGCCGTGTGCATTACCTTGAATAGGTTGGTTTGTGTCATCTAACATCTTTTTGGACATCTCAGCATTGATGTTGGGGGAGGAATTGAGAGCCTCCCCCTCAGACCCTGCCATTGAAAGGGATCAGCAGATGTAATGACGCAAATGCAGACTGAGTAAGCCATTGTTGCGAGAGCAGTTTGCAGTGCGGCGTCATAACAGGGAGGCTAAAAACTCTAGCCCAAAAGTTGCAGAGATAGTGAGCTACAATTGCTTTCGGGTTTACAATTATTATTAAAAATAATAATATTAATTAATAAAATGAGTAATATCAATTAATAAAAATAATTCATATCAATTTATTATTATTAATAATTAATAATGATATTAAATTTAATTATTAATAATTTTAATTTTAATATTAATATTTGCTAATATTATTTATTAATATTAATTTATTATTATTACTTAATAATTTATAAATATAATTAACAATAAATGCAACGATATTTATTAAAAATAATAGTATTGTTAATTAATAATAATAGTTATAATAATAGTAAATGCCCTACATGCATCTAAATTAAGGATGTACTAAGGGTCTAGAGGGATCAAATATCTTTTCAAATCAACAGTTAAGATGTATCTAGGATAAAATGTTTGCATAGGATTTAAGTTTAGTAATATAAGGAAATTTATTAAAGTGAATTGGGTGAGGGCAAATCTTGGATAAAATATAGTTATTACAATATTTATTACCATTCACACCCAATAAAAGTGGATAGGGATGGGAGAAATACTAACTAGAATGTAATATTATTACATTTTACTTAATATTTATTGTCATACCTCAACCTAAATATTACATTTTACTTAATATTTTGTAATTTTATAATTGAATTTGTTTACTTACAAACTTCAAGTATAAACAAAAAAATACAATAAGAAGTGGACAACTTGACTTGGAAATATTAGGTGAAATGTAATATTATAATATTATATTTTGCTTAATAAACCTATTAAAAAGTGGAAATAGGTAGGCACAAATAATAGATAAAATGTAATAATTACATTTTTCATAATATTTCCCCCACCTCTCATCATATCCACACAAATGCACAATACCTCTAACATAGCAATAATTTTTTTTTACTTTAATGACTACATGGAATGCCATCATTTTCTACACCTAATTATGTATCTGTCCTTTTTTCTTTTTCTTTTTTAAAAAGAGTAATTTTTATTTCATTATTTTGTTATTTCATTTTATTTTCACCTAGATAAGATATTTAGGTTACATTAAGTTATACATTCCTAGCATACTAAAAGAATTAGATCTAGGCTCAATGAAGGAATTAAATATCTCAATAATTTTTCTCTTTTTTTTTAATTCTAATTACTTTATCTCACTATATAAAGTATCGTGTAAAATAAAGGTGAAAAATTAAGAATTTTTTTTATGGCCTATATTGTTTTAAAAGTAGATTTTTCTTTTTTTTCTAAAGAAACATTTGACACAACATCTCAAACATATACATATATTAGGTGGTAGAAGAAGGCATATATA
>APFE030494604.1:13078-29172 GCA_000404065.3 Pinus taeda | reverse complement strand
AAGGAGAACAACGAGAACGAGGAGTACTAGATTTACACCCCATAGGTCCAAAATAGGAACAGGACCGACATCTTTTCAAGAAGCCAATCCTGAGGTCTGGGTAAAGTTGGGGGAAGAACCACACAACATTAATACTACCATCTTGGAAACTAAGCAAGAACTGAAGGATGAGATGGCCCGGTTACAGGCAGATAATGAAAGGCTGATGTAGGAGCAGGAAAATATTATGAAGAGTCAATTTGATAGATAGAATCAGTGATAGCCAATACCCAGCCCAAAGCATGGGAACATGACTGGAGAGAAAGAATTTTGAACCGAGAAATTGGAAATGGAATGCGGTGAGGAAAATTAGGAGGAAACGTATGATAATGCATCATAACGCAAAATGCAGAAAAGACAAAGGGTAGGACTGCAAGGAGAATTTCAGAAAATTAAATTGTCCCTCTTCGATGGTGAATAGGAGGAGGCAGCTAAAGCTTGGCTTATTAATATGAATAGATATTTCCATCTATATGAATATTACCATAACTTAAAAGCTCAATTGGCCATCTTTGAGTTGCAAGGGAAAGCCACCCTATGGTGGGAGGAGGTAAAATCTATGTGTGGAGTGAATGAGCAAAGTATAAATTGGGAAAAGTTTCAAAAATATTTTAAGGAGAGGTATCTAACTGAAATATTTTATGATGGAAAAGAAAAGGAATTCCATGATCTTCGATTGGAACAGATGACTATGGATGAATTCATAGAAAAATTTACATCCTTTCTTCGATATGTTCCTTACAAAGGAGAGGAAAAGGAGAAAACACAATGATTTATCAGCAGCCTATCATTGTTCATGAAAGAGCATCGCTAGTTAAATAACCCAAAAACCATGGATAAAGTTATATGAAAATCTTGGATTTGCTATCAGCAATACAGACAAAAGGGAGATGTGGGGAAAAGATAGGTTGATAAAAGGGGAATTAAATTCCAACAACAAGGGAAATAAAGTTGTGATTAGCAAGGGCCCCATAAAGGAAAAGAAAACGGAAACATGAATAGAAATCAACCCAGATTTAAATTTCCAAATGAGTCTAAGACTACTGAGGAGTGAGAAAGAACTGAAGTGGATATAACATCTAGACCTCGAGTATAGTGTTGGGGATGTGGAGGACCACTTTATGTTAAAAATTGTCCCCATCACAACAGAACTCATCACGTTGCAAAAATTGAGAAAGCATCACCTATGGGAGAAGTAGAAAGAAACATTCCAAAAATTAATGCTGCCCTCGACGACCATAAAGCGGAATACGAGCCAAACATGATAGAATTTGATGGTAAAATCTGAGATCAAAATCTATCTATTTCTATTGATCCAAGAGTTATTTTGAGTTATATTAGCCCTAAGTTAGTGGAACAATTTTGTTTGCAAGTTGTTAAGTTTAAGAGTCCTTGGTTAGTATAGCTAGCTACAAGGAAAAAAGGAAGGGTGTTGGCCAAGGTCAACAGTTTCCCCTTACAATTAATTGGTCACTCTCTTGTGGTAGACCTAAATGTATTTCCCTTGGGATCTTATGATATTCTTACAGGTATGGACTCGTTGGAAATGCATTAGTCCCTCATTAACTGTAAAACCAAAACCATTAGCTATATGGATGAAGAGGGAAAGAGGCAGGAAATTCAAGGGATAATTAGACCTTTAAAATTAAGAACGGTAACCAACTCTCAATTAGAAAAGTGCATCTGAAAGGGATGTAAAATATATCCAGTATTGGTAGGATATGCCAATTCAAAGACAAAATATGTTTCTTTAGAAAATATACGTGTAATACATAATTTTCCAGATGTGTTTCCTGAAGAAATTTGGGGACTTCCTCCAAAAGAGACATAGATTTAACCATCGAATTAATTGTGGGAGCTGCCCCGATATCACGAGCCCCAAATCGCATGAGCATACCAGAGTTGACAAAGCTAAAGATCCAGCTACAAGAACTGCTTGATAAAAAGTACATCTTTGTAAAAAGAGCTTCTGCATAAATCACATCAGAAAGATCATTGTCGACGCGTTTCGAACCAACCAGTGTGGTTCATCGTTGTACAAAAAGTACATCTGCCCAATTCCATCACCTTGGGGAGCCAGGATACTCTTCGTTAAGAAGAACGATGGAAACCTACGAATGTGCATACATTACTAGCAATTAAAAAAACTAACCATCAAAAATAAGTACCCCTTACCTCGTATAGACGAGCTATTTGATAAGGTGCTCGGTGAAACCATGTTTTTAAAGATCGACCTTCGTTCCGGTCACTACGAGATCAGAGTTAAGGAGGATGACATAGCTAAGATAGATTTTAGAACTCTCTATGGACATTATGAGTTCGTTTTGTTGCCCTTTGGGCTAACTAATGCCCCCACAATTTTCATGTGTCTCATGAACAATATATTCCATCAGTATTTGGATAAATTTGTGTTGATTTTTATCGATGACATATTAATTTACTCTCAGAATGTAGAAGAGCACAAATAACATCTCCATATAGTTCTGCAAACTTTTGTTGAAATTTCTAAGTTTACTCAATTAGAAACCCTCCATGCACTTTATCTGATTTATTCCTACCTACTTGTTACTTTTCCTTAACAAGTTATTTACAATGTAAATACTAAAAATAAACACTAGTGCATGCTCAACATATTGCAGATCAACAACTAAAAGAAACAAGAACAAACACACCATATGAAACGATTATTTTTGGACTACTGTCCCCAAAAATACCCGATGCGAGAAAATCGATGCAACTATCTAAGGGTTTTTCTTATTAAGCAATATGAGAGTACAATATCGGTGTTGAAACTAGCCTACCCAACAGAGAATTTATTTAGCAGTAATACTCTCTGTTTTTGAAAAATCTACTCGTTGAAACCCTCGATAATCCTTTCGGCAGCTATTTAGCATCAATTTTCCCCAGAAACCCTAGCGTATGCCCAATATAGACTATGTGAGTCTCTCCTAGCCTATTCTTAGCACTATGTCAGCCTATCTTGGCGTATGATAGCCCAAGGAGGCTCTGCATCAACTCTCTTAGCCTCTGCATCAGCTACGCTGGCCCCTCTGGTGCTGTGTGTCTCTCTCTCTGGCTTCTTTTGCTGCTATCCTCACAATATCTATGCCTCTGTGTCTCTCTATACTCAATGCCTCTCAGTTTCTCTCCCAATCACTAATTCTATCTCTCTTAGCAAACCTCGCTCTAGAGAATAGAATGACTCATCACTTTGGTGTCTTCTCCAAGTGACCCTCAAACCTCCTCTTATACTTTTCTTGTTGACATCTCAATGGCCAAGACTTGATCCATGTCTTTTGGACCACTCTAATACATTCATATTAATACACATTAATATTTTCTTTTCCCTAAGTTTAGACTTAGGGACTCCATTAAAAATATTAATGATTTGAATATCTTATGATCTATTTAGAATATAAACCCTTTCTGGGTGTTGGAGATCTTATGTGCCCCAACCTCTCCACCAAATTTCATGGCTATATCACATGTGACGCTACCCCAAATCAACAACTTTAAGAGAGCATCACTTGTATGCAAAATACAACAAATGTGACTTATTTGAGGAATAAATCCAATATTTAGGACATGTCATTACGAAGGATGGAATTTTTGTAGACCCCAAAAAGATAAAAAGAATAATGGATTGGCTAGTACTAAAAGATGTGGTGAACATAAGGTCATTCATGGGTCTAGCTTGATACTATAGGCGATTTATCGAAGGATTTTCCACGGTAGCATACCCCATCACCTCTCTGAAAAAAAAGGGAAAGACTTTCAAGTAGACCATGGAATGTCAAAATATTTTTGATCAGCGTAAGCATTTACTTACCACCATGCCTATTTTGAGCGTTTCAAACCAAAATAAAGACTGTGGTTTGTACAGATGCCAACAAGGAAGGTGTGTGTGGCATACTAATGTAAGAAGGCGAAGTAATTTCTTATGAATCTAGGAAACTTAAGGAGCACGAGAAAAAATATTAAGCCTATGACTTAGAACTAACATTAGTCATACATTTATTAAAAATGTGGCGACATTATTTGATGGGTAAGAAATTTCTTCTAATGACTAATCATCATAGTTTAACTAACTATTTTATACAACCCACTTTGAATGCTAGGCAAGCTCATTGGGTCGATTTTCTAAGTGGATTTCATTTTGAAATAAAACACTTGAAAGGTAAAGAAAACCGGGTCGCAAACACATTAAGTCGGAAAGTACATTGTATATGAAGTCTCATTCAAAGAAGCACGAACTGACTTTAATGAGCTGATTAAGGAGGCAGGCACGTCTCATCCATAATATACATTTTTATGCCAACAAGATTTTTTTTTAAATGGCAATGAATAGAAAGTGGGATATAAAATAAATCATGAAGGCATGTTGATTTATAAGCAGAGAATATATTTACCTAACCAAGAAAATGTTAAAGACTTAATTCTAGATGAACATCATAAAAATTTGTATGCGGACCATCGTGGATATCATAAACTAATTACCACACTTAGAAATGAATATTTATGGCCTCGTGTGAAGAAAGAAGTGATCGAATACTTAGCTACAAGTAAAAGTAGAGTATAGTCATCCGCAAGTAAAAGTAGAGTATAGTCATCGAGCCGGGTTGTTACACCCTTTGCCTATTTTCGAATGGAAGTGGGAAACCATTTCCATTGATTTTATTAAGGGACTACCTAAGTCAAGAAAGTAGAATGATTCAATAATGGTGGTTGTGGATAAGTTGAGCAAGTCTCCTCACTTCATACCACTACAGTACCTATAAGGTTGTACAAATTGCTAATATATTCACGCAAACCATTTTTAAATTACATGGATTACCAAAGGTCATATTTTTTTATCATGATGTAAAATTCACATGAGCTTTCTCAAAATCATTTTTTGAAGGTTTAGGCACCCAACTACATTTTAGCACTTCTTACCACTCCCAAACCGATGGGCAAACCGAGGTAGTGGAAGATATGTGCGGACTACGTAATGAAATAGCCATCCAAATGGGAGAACCACATACATTTGGTAGAATTTTCTTATAACAATGGTTACCACACATCACTACAAATGAGTATGTTTGAAGTAATGTAAGGACAAAAGCGGAGGACATGGTAAATTTTAGGGGCAAATTTTAGCCCAAGGGAAAAATTTAAGGGGTTTTCATTTGAGAGGGGCAAACTTTTTATAAAATGTCCATCTAATATTTTTAGCCCAACTTTTATTTAAAAAATAATTATTTTTTTTCATTTTAGCTTAGAAAAAGGGGCGAATAAGCTATGAAAAGTCCCATTTGACCTGATTCCCCTAGCTTGGGAAGTTATATTCCATTACAGTCGCCCATTTTCTCCTTTCCAATGTTAAATTTGTTTGCAATCGCCCATTTTATGGCTTGGTAGGTGGTTTGGGAGGTTGTATTTGGTCCCAATAAATAAAAATATAAATAAAGAGGAAGTATGGTAAATAAATAAAACCTCTTTATATACTTACTCAAAAGGTATGGTAAATAAATAAAAATATAAATAAAGTAGAGGTATGTTAAATAATAAAACCTCTTTTTATATTTAGTCCATAACCGCTCAAATACCATATTTATAAAAGAGTTATGGTAAATTAATAAAAATATAACTAAACAAGGGGTGTCGTAAATAAATAAAACATTTTTTTATATTTACTATATAAGTCAAATCATATTTAGGACAGCAAGGGTGTAAATAAATAAAAATATAAATAAAGTGCAAGTATGAGAAATAAATAAAATCTATTTTTATACTTACTATGGTAAATAAATAAAGATATAAATAAACTAGAGGTATGGTAAATAAATAAAATTTCTTTTTATATTTAGTGATCCATTATTTAACATTTTTATTTTTATTTTTTATATAAAGTGATTTAGTGATCCATTTTCAAGGTAATATATATATATATATATATATATATAGAAAAAAGGTTGATCTTTTGTTACGGTAGCACCCTAACCCTCTACCACGTCATAGTCAAGAGTCAATAAACCCCATATTAATAATTATAAGTGGTTAATCCGCAATTAATAAAGGAACCCTAGTTAGTTGCAAATGGGAAGTAGTATTAGATAGATGGTATTAGTAATACACTGTATTGGCCCGTGGTATTACAAGTAGGAGTAATATATATAAAGGATAGAAACTTAATGCTAGGAGCATCGTGCCTTATTTTTGTAATCTAGCCAGGTCTGCTCTATTGGACGTTGCTGCGAGGTTGCTACTAGAAGACTATTGGACATTGCTGCTAGGTTGCTACTGGAAGAGGCAAGTGAACATTACTCTCTGAATTATTTGTTCTTGGTATCTTTTCTTAGCATATTCTGTGTTATAGGTCTCTTTTCTTGGCATATTGTGTATTTGGGTATCATTTGCAGCTTAAGAGCATAACATCTTTGGACTATATTTAGGGCCATAAAAAAACCAAAACTCCACCTATTGCTTCATTACTACTCAGTGCACAAGAAATGTATATAGATCCCTCCATTAGAAAGAAATTTGATCTCACTAAGAAACACCAAGCCTCCACCCATTGCTTCATTAATCTGTAGTGCACAAGAAATGTATGCAGATTCCTCCAACACCAAACCTCCACCCATTGCTTCATTAGTCTGTAGTGCA
The DNA here is from genome assembly GCA_000404065.3 of Pinus taeda. Classification (NCBI taxonomy): domain Eukaryota; kingdom Viridiplantae; phylum Streptophyta; class Pinopsida; order Pinales; family Pinaceae; genus Pinus; species Pinus taeda. The sequence continues at coordinate 22,488 of APFE030494604.1, read as the reverse complement.
CAAGAAATATATGCAGATCCCTCCTTTAAAAAGAAGGTTGATCTCGCGAGGAAACACCATGCCTCCACCCATGGCTTCATTTGTTCTCCGTTAGTTCTCAAAAGGTTCCGCCGGCCATTAATGCCTTCAATTTAATGCTTTTCAAATTTTCCGCTAGGAATCATCCTCGAGCGTGAGAGGTGGCTCCCCGGACACCACTTTCAATAAAATGGAATTCTTGCTAGCAGCATAAACCCCCTCCCTGTAGCGAATCGACATCCAAGGAAGATTCTCCTGTTACATGTGGCCAATCAACACTCTGCTATCAACTACCCTCCAAGGAAGATTCTCAATATGTTATATAGGGATAGTCTATGGAATGTACGAAGAAGATTTTTTTGCGGGATAGAGCCTCCCGTTAAGCCCTTATGGGAAGAAACGCGGACAAGACAACCATGTCCCTTCACTCAATGATGTATTGTTCCTATTGTGTAATAAAAAATTTCGCACTTCGTCAATATTCCATCCCTCGTTGCCAGGAAGATGCTTGTCTGGCCCCGTGTACTATGAGTAATAGCAGATCATAGTGGTAGAGGCCTGACTCTGAGCGCAACAAGAATGTGACAGAATATAGCATAGTTAGTTTACAAGAAACAATATAGTATAGTTAGTTTAGAAGAAATAGATTGATAGATAGTTAATTTGGTTTTAATTATTATTTTTTATTAGGGAAAATTTTAAGGATGGAAGTTTATTTTAAAGTTTAGTTATTTTGGCTAATGATTTTGTAGCAACTTCTAGAAAATCTTGTAGCTTCCCAAAATCAAGGAAATGATGGTTCCTTATTCATTCTGATTTTTTTGTCATGTAGATTGGACCACCTCACTATGCATGAGGGCCTACATTCTAAGCTCATCAAGAGCATTGAGTTTTTGCAAGCTATGTTTCTGGACATTAGTGATGTCTCCATCCAATTTTTTTGCCATTCTTAGGGTGTTGTACTCATTATTAATAGACAACAATGCCTTATTTCCATAAACCAACTCATAGGGGGTGAAACTACTGGTGGTTTTCTACCTAGTATTATTGGCGCAAGTGGAGTCCAAAGTGAGGTTGGCCAATCACTTATGGTGCTATTGAAAAATGTATTAAATATTTTCTCTAAATCTCTATTCATGAGGTGGAGCTACCCATTTGTTGGAGGATGATATGGAGTGAATTTTTTGTTGCTTATATGATGTTGCTCCATGATTCCCTCAATTAAATTTGAAGTGAAGTGAATTAACCCCCTACCTTCACAAAAGATGTTTTCAGGTAGAAACTTGGCCACCTTGTGCTATGTCGCTTCCTTTATTGGCTTTACTTTAGACCACATTATCAAATAATTAGTGCACATAATGATGTATCTCTTTTATTTGGATGGGGATCAATTGGTCCAATGAAATTCATGTCCCACTTCTCAAATGACTCAAGGGTCACTTGAGTTTGCACAGTCATTTCATACTTTAGTATCCTTTTGGTCTCTTTTGGCACTCATCACATCCCCTAGTGTACCTCATATCATGTTAGTGTAGAGTAGACAAATAGTAGCCAACATGAAGAATTTTGAAGGTTTTTCTCTTAGAAACAAGGTGGCCCCCATAGGGTCCATCATGGCATGCTCACATGCAGTCAAAAACCCCATCCTCCCTTACACATCTCTTCAATATCTCATTTCTTCCAAATTTGGACAGATTTTGGTGAATCTAATTGGAAGGGGCATTTTTTTTTATATTAAATGAATCAAATCACTATAAAAATAAATGAAATGCCAAAATACTTTGGGAAATTAAATTTTATAACGCTGCATGGTACAGGCCAAACACATGGCAGAAAGGAATGACCAAAGGCCTTATTGGCTCCCAGAAGGGTGGGGCTATGAAGTAAGAGTAAGAAGGAGTGGAAAGATTGATAAGGTATTGTTCTCCTCCTAAGGCCAAGGATGCAGTGCTTGTGTTTTATTTTTAAATACCTTTGTATAGCAAAATTTCAAAAAAATTGTCAAGTAACAAAATAGTATATTTGAAGTAGGCACCATTGAGAATTTCAACTTATTAGTGATTTCTAAAATTTAAAAGTTAAGTTAAGAGTTCCTATTAATGTAGTTGAGAATTATATTATTATATATGACCATCACAATTGTGTGTTTATTTACAGCTTTATTATGAACCCATGACAGGGCGTCAGTTCAGATCTAAGAATGAAGTGTTGAGTTTTCTATCAGGAGGAGGAGACAAATTAATACTATTGTTGCTTGCAGCAGAGTGCATAGATAGAATTAGTAGGAATGTTCCAACAGATTAGGGTATTAACTTAGCTCATTAGGAATGTTCTAAATCTGCATTGCTGTAATAAGGAAATAAACATAGAGTTCTAGCTTAGAAATGTATTTTGAAATAATTTTTGATTGCATGCATTTGATGTACCCTATGGGCAGCTAAACATGGAAGGTATTAGAGTGATAAAGTCTACTTCTAAACAAGATATTATATTCCCACTAGAAATTAAGTTGGTTTTGTGATTATGTGATTATTTTCTCACTTCAATTCTTACCATGTGATTATTCTGTCTTCCCATACCTGATATGTTTCATCATATGAAAGTTATTACCCTAAAAGTATGTAATTGATTTTTCTCTCATGGTAACTACAAAAATGATAGCTTAGTAATATATTGTTCAAAACCGTTTCTATTCATTGCATTTATAGTTCGAAAATATGTAATTGATTTTCCTCTCATAGTGGCTACACAAAGTATAATTATGCACATTATTCAAAACCTAGATATTATTCAAAAGAATCTCCATTCATAATTAAAAAGAACTTCAAAACATAAAACATATTTAAGTAATTAATCCACCCAATATTACATATTATATAGATTATAATAAATTACAACCCATATATCAAATACTACTATCAAGTAAACATACCCAAAATACAAAGGTCTATACAAATTTGAGAATCCATTCATCAATACTTGAATATATATGATGATATATATGATGATTATGAGAGGAATACGTAGTGATGCAATACTGATACACATAGTGACGTGTCAAGGCTGGTGTAGCATTCAACACAGGCCTCATATGTTATATGTTATACTCTACTTGACAATATATTAAACCAGTGTTTAGATTATAGGTTGCATGTATAGGTTGTTATTATATGTTGCATGTATAGGTTGTTTATGTGTGAGTTTAACATGTTAAGATGTTATAATAAAAGATTATATGAAATACCAAAAGGAGATATTCATTAAGCAAATTATAAAAGAATTTTAATAGGCAACTTAACAAAAAAAATTGTGAACAGTTTTTTTTAATGTGTGAGTTTAATATGTTAAGACGTTTTAATAAGGAACTTAGAATATGCTAGTAGAAAATGATATGAGAAAAGTCGACTGTTTTATTTATTTCTGGATGGATACGTATACTTCTAAAATAGTTTAGAATAATAGTAAGAGATACCAGAAAATTGAAGATTTAACGATTAATCGACAAAGAGAATGCAAATAGACTAAAATTTAACTGAAAAATAATAATGCAATTCGATTGAAAATACTGGTTTATCTATCATAACTGTCGATATAGGTATATTGTTGCATTTCGATTGAAAATACTGGTTTATCTATAATATTATCATTCTGTTTATCGATTGAAAACACTGGTTTATCATTCTGTTTCATATATATTATCTTTCATTTAGCCTTCATTACGCCTCTGCTTTGGATCATTTCAGGAAAAGAGTCTTGCAATTATGATATGAAAAACAGAATGAAGTGCAGGAATCACAATAATAACGTGTCAACAAGCATCCTGCTCAAGGATGACTGTTTAAAGTTTGGGTTTCTACTGCCCATTTTTGGAATTGCCTGAGTCGAAAAGAGATAGCAGAGTTGAAATTAGAGAAGAGAAACACTCTGCTTATGCCTCGCACAGATTTATTGTTTAATGAAGACATCCAATAATACATTAAAATTTCGAACTCTGTGGAAACCCTAATTGGAGCGTTTACAGGCTTCTGAAGAATTGCATAGAATTCATGAATTACATGTAATCGAATTCATGAATGAAATGCTTGTAGAACTGAGAACTCTGTGGAAACCCTCACCTGGAGCTTCGGAACAATCACATGTAACACAATTGATGTGTGGGTCACTTCTATTCTGATTTGAAGAAGTTAAAGTTACTTCCATCAAGTGATGTCCGCATCTGTGTCTTAATCCCAAACAAGACAACCGTTCTCAACAATTCTCTTGCTCAGTCTTCAGATCTCAACCAAATGGGACTTTAATACTTTAAAAAACATCTTCTTTGACTTAGAAAGACATAGAATAGTGAAAAATAAGATTTTACCTAGACTTAAGAATGAAAGCCATACTTTGACAAATAAAAAATATTTTTCTCTTTTTATATACAAGATATGCAATGTCATACTTACAAAGGTCATTATGAAGGCCTAATCTAGTTACATTCTCCAACACATCCTCTTAACTATAGAGGTATTTATAATCCCATCATGAAGTATAAGGAATCTTAAATTAAAGCATTCTAATAAGAAAAATTCAAATTGACAAGCCATGGATTAAGCATCAATATCATAACCAACATTGTGAATGAGGTCTCTAATTGATGAACTCAACTTTTATGAGAACATCATACTTGAAGTCTTTAAGTGACATACCAAAATATCTCTAAAGGCACATACCCCATCTAGATGTTCAAAGATTATGTCTTTTTACTGCTATTCTTATCTTTGATTCCTAATCCTCAAAGAATATCAATCGGCTTGTACTACTCTTATCTTGGATTCCCTATCTCATCCTCAAAGAGTATTGATATACAAGTCGGTTTCTATCTTAGATTTTCTAATCCTCAACAAGTTTCAATCTCAGCTCCTCATAAAATCCTGTAGAACCTCTTCTTTTTGCATGGCCTTCACAAAGAATTATGATTGTTAGTATTGATCTAGTGCATGACATATGAAGAAAATAATGTATCTTCCATCATCACTCCCTCTCACTCAAAGAAGAGATGTCTACCAAACAAATATTGCTTCGTAAGTACTAAAGCTTCTTGTATGGAAATTCCTTTGTTAGAATATCAACAACATGTCCATGAGTAGGAATATAGTGTGGTTCCATTACCCCATCTAGTTCTCATGTAGTGGTACTATTGTGTTTGTGTTGATGGCGAAAAATGACCACCTCAACATATAAGGGAGACCACCTAGTCAGAGCCCAAACTAAGCCCTTATTCATTTGATTTGGAGGTTGACACTCACTCTATTAGGTCTAGTTACCCCCTCTCTCCTTGATGACTTATGATATTTCAATTAATTATCGAACAATAACGCACATCTCTATTCGTTCCTTGTTGTGCACTCTTGAAATATCTAACTAGGTTTAGTCTTCATAAATGACATATGTAATCATGATTTTATATATTTGATGTAATGAGAAAAATAAATGTATTATTGTTGTTCTTGAGGCATGGTTTTCATAATCAAGGAACATTTTTTTTAGGCCAAGCTTCCATTATGAGTTCCTAGGGCTTTTCATGTCTTCAAGTTCTTAAAATCATTTTCATGTTTGGAAGACCCACTTGGGGCATGCTACATATTGTATTAGTTAATGTTAGATTGGAAAAACCCTCCAAGACCTCATCACAAGTGTTGCAATAAGTCAACCTTCAAAAGGAGCGATCAACCTATCTAGACGAACGTGTCAGGTTAGGAATGATGACAAGCCAACCTAATATAATGGGAGAGGAGCCTATATATGTGAGGAATCTACCTCGCTCAAGAGATCATTCATCAAGGACCCACCAGAAGGATATAATTGTGAATAGGAAAGGAAGGGAGCCTCTTGATAAGCCAAGAAAAGGAGAAGAAGATCGAAGCCTTCTACCATTGTTTTCGGGTCATTCTTCTCACACTTGTGATTGCAGCTAGGGTTTGTGTAGTTAGGTATTGCATACCTTGAAGGAGACAAAATAGATACCAAGGAACAAGTCTATTTTCTACGTGAATTCAAAAGAAGTGTCCAAGACAAGTGAAGGAGAGAATCCTCATAAATCTACCCCAATCACCTTATACCCATGGGATCTCTAAAATTATAGGCACACCAAAAAATGCAAGCATGTAATAAGAGGTTGAAATTGAAGAAGAAGTTGAAAAAAAGGTGTACGAGTTTGTTTGACGAGTAGTGACTTGGAAGGAATAAAATATCTTGATGAATAATTTTGACATGGTTCTTTTGTCAAGGGTATATGTCTAGGAATTTGTCACTTGGAAACTCTAGAAGAAGAAGAACCCTTGTGGGTTTTTGTCTCAAAGTTGGAGAGGTTTTGGCCCTCGATGATAGCCTATATATTTTGTCCTTTGTATTATTGTTCATTATGGTTTGGTAGTTGTTTGATGAATAAAAGCTCTAATAATAACAACTGAAATAAGAAGCTAATTAGGTGAAGTAAAAGTACATGACAAATGTTTATCAAAGAGATAAATAACCTTATGTTTTTTCCCCAAAATTTCTCAACATGGTATCAGAGCTAAGGTGTCAAGACAAGGAAGGTCAGCTTAAACAAGGTGATCTAGATTTAAATAGGAATGCAACAAATTACAGAGATAACCATAAACACATAGATGCAGCGAAAATAATACTTCATTTTATTAATGTAAAACACTAAAATATGCTTACAAATGGAAATGGAAATAAACTAGCTACGACGATGGTAGCTTATCTCTCAGAAGATATGTGGTGGCTACATGCCTCTGAACTATGGTAAAATGAGGCTTCTGAACTATGGTAAAATGAGGCTCGAAGGCCTATTTATTTTTGAGAAACAATGGAAAACCCTAAACATCCAAAAACCTAACCTTAGAAGATGAAACACCAAAGTGTGGGCCCCATTTGGGTAAATTGGTACATCAACTTCTCAGGGTCGTAACGTTTCCATATGATCTCCGTTTGATGCAAATAATATCTCGTTAAAAAGATCTATCTCAGAACTACGACTTTGTGAAGAGAAACATGAATCCATGGTCCCATGTTGCTCCCTTTTTCCCCAAAAGACGTTGTTTAGGGCCTCAAAATGGCTCTAGAAGTTCATGACTCGAAAAACTGCTAAAAATAGTAAACTGTGCTACAATTAAGGAAACTGAAAAGCTCAAAGAAACAATGGTGGGGGTCCAAGTGGACATGGTGAGTGGCCACCAATATCCACCTAAATCATTCCTCCCCCCTTAGGAAGCAATGGTCCCATATTACGTTGAGTTCCTCCATGAGATGAGGAAACTTCTACTGAACTTTATCCCTGGTCAAGGAGTTGCCCTACTTTGACAACTTTATATAGTTGGATATTCCGCTCGTGAGTGTGCTTGATCTATGTGTCCATGATCCGATCCATTGGAGCTTATTCCATGCAATCTGGATTCAACTCTCGGGGTGTGAGTTGTTCTACAATGTGAGATGTGTTTAGTAATGGTGGAAAGTATCGCCGAAGGCAATCAACATTGAACACTAGGTGCAAGCCAAGGAATGGGGGAATGCTGAGCTCAAATGCCTTATCTCCCACAACCTTGGCAATGATGTAAGGACCATCTCAGTGTGGTCTAAGTTTTTGATAGGCTTTGGTAAGGCGTTCCTTTTGCAAATGCAACTAGACTTTGTCGCCCACCTGAAACTTGTGTGGCACCCGATGTTGATCATGTCGATGCTTGTACTTGGCAATTGATATCTCCAAAATGTCATGGACTTGCTGCCGAATATGTTGGATGTTCTCAATGAATTTGTTTGCCTTATCTGCTTCAGACTGGACATGGGCCGAATTTGCATGAGTAGTTACAAATGGCATGGCCACCTCAATGGGACATAGTGGTTGGAATCCCAAGCCCACCTAAAAAGGGTTGTGGCTAGTCGAGCTGTGGAGAGCCCGGTTGTAGCTTTGTTGAACATAGGGGAGGCTCTCATCTCATGTGAATGGATGCTTTGAGTTGTACTTGCGCAGAATGTGTATGATCATCGTGTTGACAACCTCTCTCTAGCCATCAGTTTGAGGATGGAAGGTTGTGGACTTAGTGAGTTTGGTCTCCAGGATTGACGAGAGACTTGACGAAAATGTACTGAGGAACTTGCTATCCCAATCTAATATAATAGACTATGGCATCCCAAAGTGTACCCACACTTGCTTAAAGAAGTGTTTAGTAGTGGCTTGTACTATGATATTCTTGTTGCAGGCCGCCATAATGGCCATCTTCGAGAACTTGTTGACGACCACAAAAACATAGTCATTTCCATGCTTAGTGGAAGGAAGGCCAAGGTCGACTAGGGGTAGGTAGCAGGGTATAGAGGCCTGGCTTCTTGATGGTCAGTTTGGCAATGGCATAGGCAGTGCATGATGTGATGTACTTCTCGACATTGTGTCCAAGATTGAGCCAATAGAAATACTTTTGCATTACTCCCACTATTTTCTCGAGCTCGAAATGCTGAGCAACCCAACTATAGTGTGCTTCCCAAATCATCTTGACACGCTCACTTGAAGGAAAACAAAGGTGACCCAAGTGGCATAATAGGGCATCTTGGAGGTGAAAATCTGGAACATGCTGACTTTCCAATAGTGTCTGGTGTTTGTGGCCAAATTCTGAGTTGCTTATGTAGAGAAGTTGCAAATGAGAGGTCTCGTGCCCACATTATTTGATCACGGTGGTTAATTCCATGATCGGTGGTCAACTGAGGCAATCTGCAACATTATTGGTGCTGCCCTTCTTATACTTGATATTCAAATAGAATTGTTGCAAGTATGTGGACCACTTCTCATGGTGATCATTCTGTAATTTCCCTTGGGTCTATATGAACTATAAGGGTCGGTGGTTTGTGTGGATGACCGTTTCCTTCCCCAAAATGTAATGCTTCCATTGTTGGGAGGCCTTCACAACGGAATACATCTTTTCGTAATAAGTGGGATAATTATCGATTGTGTCTCAAAGTGTCTCACTATGATATTCCACTCGATGTCCATGTTGGGTAAGGACTACCCCAATATCATAGTCAAAGGCATCTATCTCGACCTCAAATGGTTGGTGCATGTGTGGTAATGTGAGCACTGGTGTCGAGGATAGGTGATATTTCAAATTTTTGAATGCCTTCGGTTGAGATTCAGACCAAAACAATTTTGTTTGCACTCCTCCCTTGGTGACTTGACTCAAGGGCCAAGTGATATGAGAAAATCCTAACACGAACTTGCGATAGAAGTTGGCAAGATCTAGAAAGCTGCAGAGCTCTGTGAGAGTGGTTGGAGATGGCCAATCCCGAATGAATTGGATCTTGGCTAGATCCACATGCACCCCCTATTCATCAACACTATATTCAAGATACTGAACCTAGGT
>APFE030494604.1:0-10302 GCA_000404065.3 Pinus taeda | reverse complement strand
ATTGTTTATGATTGTAGATCTCTGCACTTTGAAGGTATTATGCTACTTTGACTTTACAAGTACTCTTTGAAATGGAGTAATCAAGGAAGGAGTGACAAAGATCCGTCAGAGGGGAGAAGGAACAAGCAGGGAACCAAATGAAAGATTGAGGTTGGTATTCTTTGCTCCTCTCCTATCTACTTCTGAAAATGAAAGTAACTTTAATCTGTTTGTTTCTAAGATAGCTACCCGTCTTAGTGGGACTAGAAGATTTGCATAGACGCTAGATTTCTAGATAACAAAATGGTGACTCTCTTGGGGAGCGAATATATTTTTTGCTTGTCTATATTTGCTTACTTTATAAATGACAGACGGAGCCTAAAGTCAAGCCAGCTAGCCTTCGAACTACATTAGTGCAAAGTAGATCAATGCTGCTTTAGTCTATCTCCGTGTTTTGTTTATAAACTGAACAATTGATTTGAAAACATCCTAATTTCCCTGGTGGTGGCTAAAGTAGCCTCATTAGATCAGCCCCTGTAATTTGCATTTACTCAGTATCATTAGCTTGGCTTAAATCCCTGAACTAAGCTGCAAACTGTAACGAAGAACCAAGTTTAAGTCTCGTCCCTGGACCATCGCACCTTCTCCTCTTGGGAATCTGGATGCATCACACCTCGCATGTGTAGTAGGTGAGATGCATCGCTCTTTCCCTGTGTTATAGGTGTGATGATCAGATAAGACTTCTTTTGCTTCCAGATTTTGGTTTTTTGTTCACTCTCTTCAGTCAGGAGTTTGTTGTTTGTGGCTAGTATACCACTGTGGAAACTCCCTTCCTTTGCATCATTCAGCCTCCATTGTACAAAGAACTATAAATGTTTTTATGTATCGTTCACCATTTACGGTCCTCCTTTACAAAGAAGTAGTGTAATCAAACTGTCGTCTTTTTATTTGGAAGTGTCACAAGTGTTGTTTTCAGTCAAGGAAAAGAATCCTACTATTCTTGATGGTCAATTACACTATTACTCTTGTATTTGATTTGAATTAATAGTTTCTCAAGTGTCGAAAACAATTTTCAATTCATAATCGCAAAGTGTCTTCATTATCTTCCTTTCGTCTTTTGAAGGGAAAATTGTTAGTACTCTCACTTGAAACGATTCAGATTTATACTTAGCATTCTTTTGGTCATTCACACATTACGAAAGTGAAAACAAATACATGCATGTGCATTTTCATTTAGACTGCTTGTTGATTTTGATTTAGGAAAGTGCATCTAGTGTGTGCTCTCTGCTCTATGTTGAAAGAATCTCGCTTCTCTTTCCTTAGTAGCTAGGATTTTCGTTGGAAAAAGAAGATTAAATGACTGCTTATCATCTTAGATTTCATTTTTGGAATTGTATATCTACATCATGCGGTGAACCTCAAAGGAAAACGTCTTAAGGAAGATCAACTAAAAAATAAATTCAATGAACATAAAAACAGTTTGGAACCTAACGCACAACATTTAGAAGTCTAGGCTAGAGATGTATTATGGCATCGTAAAGCCTTGTAACTATCGCTTTCACTGTAGGTTGGGTGATTCCTCCTCTTTGATATGGCAAGTGCCAATATGAGCTTGTGCTCCCACATACCATTGAATATATATTGGGAGACCATAATAGGCTATATCCTTTATCCTTAGGAATCCGTGTCTACTACCCTATCGATCGCAATGCATAGAACACAACATTCAGGAAGATTGATTTCCGTACCGTAAAAAGTATTCTACAGTTTTGCAATTGGTTTGGTAATCCCTCTATCTAGATTTGCAGAGTAGTCTCTTTCATTCCTTTTTAGACTCCTTAAATGAAAATGTCCCTCTCAGCACTTGTCACTTCAAGCTCATTAAAAATCGAAGGCAAATAGAGTCATCTTTAGATTTTTCTTGACTCTTAAAAATTTAAAAAGCAAGTTGTGTCAAAGCGTCATAAAATTTATTTTAATCGGAATAACGTCACTATTCCCTCACTGGTCTTAGGTTGAGAAAAATGGAGTCCACTAACCAAGGATTTCCCCTTGGAGGAAATCCTAGTCCGTTCTCCTCTTCGGGAGATGTCGGTGCACCTCATATGGCCACATTGTCCCTCCCAGGACTGACAATCAGCTTTCCAATATGGCTCTTCTCGCCCTCTGTCGTTCAAAACACCACGATTCCTGAGCAATCAAGTCAACAACTAAATAATACTAGAGTTACCCCCCAACCTTCTGCTTCACTTGTTTCTCCCTCCCCTCCTTCCTCTTCACTTGGTGAAGTTGGTAAAGCTAAAAACCAAGAACTGAGAAGAAGAAGAAAGGAGAAGGAGAAGGGGAAGAAAAAGAAGGAGACAAAGGAAAAAAGGGGTAATCGTGCATCATCTAACGAAAATCCACACACTGCACCATCCAAACCCAAATCTCCATGTGTCATTTGCAAAGAGGACCACTATCATCGAGATGTACCATTTCAAATCATTGTACAAGCTTACAGAATGGTCATGGTCGGTACCATCATAGATGAAGGGGATTCTATGAGTATCCTTTCCTGAACTACTTGGAAAGCGCATGGTTCGCCATCGCTTCTACCTGAGATGTGAAACCTAATAGGCTTTGACAAAGGAACAAGTCGACTGTTAGGGATGCTTCCAATTTTGCCTATAACTTTGAGAGGGAAAACCGTGTATCTGAACGTAATGGTAGTCCGATGACCTTTATATTATAATCTGCTCCTTGGGCATGACTCTACTTATAGCATGGGAGCCATTGTCTCCTCACTCTTTCGAGTAATATGTTTTCCGCATGAAGGCCAAGTGGTCTAGCTTGTGGACCAGCTTTCATTCCCCGGCTCACACATAGCTAATAGTAAAATGCCATCCCTAACTGGTCTTTTCACGGAAGGAATGTCTCATCAATCTCGAGTCCGTCCACCTGAAGAGCGTGAGTAATTCGGTGGCCATGACTGAAACCCAGGGGGAATGCACCTTGGTCTGCTTTGGCAGGGAAACTTTAGGTATAGGGTAGGTTTCCGTGAAGGATATATGGCTAGTGTCACACCCGTCCATTTAGGAAAATGGTAATAGAAGAGAATAAGATTCCCTCATCAAGGTTAGGTGGTTGGAGCTAGAATAACCTTTGTTCAAATGGACTGAGCTGGGAAGTGTTTCTGTCTACTACGTAGATGGAAACTATCTTGCAAATGCAAGAACTTCTATATGGTAGCCTAGAAACTCTATTTCACTATACTTGGGGGCATGCAAACCATTTTGCATGCAAGTGAAAAGCGACCATTTATTTTCTTAATTTGTAGATTCTTGACCCTTTAAACTCATAGGATTGGTCGTTCCTAGCTCACATAAAGAAAGGATATGGAGCAAAGCTTCGAGTGGTGCAAGCTCCATAAAAATGTAACCTATCAATGAAACATCCTTATTATACAACTAGCATGAGTAGTTTTTATGCAAAGTTCAATCTCGTTAAAAATTAAACCTAAGCGATGAGCAATTGTTCCCCCAAAGTTTAAGCTCATTAAAAAACAAACCAACCTCTAGTAAATAAGCATTCCGAATGCATTATCATCAGCTTTTGAGCCCTGGTCGTGTTCTTACCATCACCTCCACTCTATTTTAGCCGATCATACGCCTCCATTTGATTGTTTACCCTTTTTAGGAACAACTATGATGAGTGATTCTTTTAGCCATCCTTGTGACATTGTCGTGATTGGAAAATTCCAAACCTTACCTGGAATCGGGTGCTACTCAAAAATATCACTCATTCCTCAAAAAATGAGTCTCTTTTCATCTGAGTCGTAAAATATGAAAATATTCCCGAGCAATTAGCCTCTTTATCTCGTTAAAGCTATCACAAGTGCTATCCCTGCTCTAGATTTTAATCTTTTTATTATTACACAAAAATATCGAGCGCTTGTCTTTTTCGGCTCATTAAAATTATCAAATATTTTTCGGACTTAAGGGATTATATGACGAAAAAGGATTACTAGATTTTCCTTTCCATCCCTTTTCAAACTCTCTAAAATTGAAAAAGGACCAAGTTGTCTTTGTCGTTAAACTCATTAAAACCAATAGCGACAAAGTTGTCCATAGAGACAAGAACGAGTTTCATTGTTGCTAGACTCATTAAAACATAACGATGGTTTTGCTTGAAGGGAAAATTATAGAACAAGCACATGTTATCCTCCTAAAGCTTGATAAAAAGTAAAGAGGTACTAGTCAGCAATGACTGGGGAAAAATTCGGGAAGAAAACTTGAACAAAATTTATTGGTAGCGACTCACTCTCGAACATGACACTTTCACTCCATCACCATGATTGAGTCGGGTTGGGTTATTCCGTTCACCGGTCATAATACCATTGGTCCGTCATACGATCCATCTTTGGGGTTAATGCTACCAATCCATTTCATTGTTGCCTATATGTTCAGGAGAAGTCGATCAGAGAATTCACCAACCCAGCTTGTGTCTCATCCGCTGCAATACTTTCGCCCTTCATTCTTTCGTGAGTGCCACCCTGAACCCTATATCATCAGATCGTTTTCACCTTTGCAAAATCATTTGCTTCGTTCCATGTCGTAGATGTGGGATTCATTAAGGCCCTCCTATGATGGGTTACTTCTTGTTGACGACAGCTCATTATCCAAGAAGTCGATCTAGGAAGAACCCTTTGAGTACTTTGAAGCTTACATGCCTCAATGGCAAGTTTCTCACTTCCGGTGATAGGTTTACAACAAAGGCCTTCGACCGAAAGATTTTACGTGGTGTGCGATGCCAAGTCCCATTTTCACACCATGAAAATTGTACTGTATTACCTTGAGGGTCATCATCATTATCGGTGATTCCTCTCATGCCTGTTAACAACTTACATCATTGTCTAGTAATCAGGTGATGTCTTTCCATGTTCGACTCCAGAAGATTTTTCACATGGATCGACTTGTACTTCGGGCAAAGATTGGATGAGTTTGAAGACCCCAGATCTAGTTTCACCCATTCGGGCTGCAATATATTCAAGAAAATAAAGACATCAAATGCACATCATTGCTGCATAGATGATCATTCGAATCAAAGGATGATGGTTCTATTAGAATCATCAGTCTGCCACACAGACTGTTGTCTATCCTATGTACATGAAAATGAATTTATAAAGCTGAGCATGGGAATGCCCGCCTCAGCTAGATCATGAAAATGTTATGAAGATAATGTGTTGTATTGTACCTTATTACACATCGCCTTCTAGTTCGAAAAACCTTGGATTCTCATGATAAAGCATTTCACTCGACATCAAAAGATTTTCAACCTCATGCTTTAGGGGGCAACTGTTATAGACATATTTGGGAATTGCAACCCCAATAATATATGTCCATAAACCAAGGGCTTCTGAGTCCCTAAAAATGTTGTTTCATACCCTAAAGGAACAAGGTCAGCTCATTACATCATCTCCCAGAAGTTCTCCACAAAAAACTGCTTAGAACTGGTCAAAACTGGACCATACAGACTACTTAGTCCAAAGGGTGTGATATATCTCACATGCGACATGCAAAAAGTGTGATGAATACTAAAACTCCCTTCTGTAGGGTACGATGGGTTAGAGTAGACAAATGGCAGAGACAATTTGCGAGGTGGATGATCATGGAATCTTCTAGCAACTTCTCTTGTGACACTTGCCTCTCTGAATTCGCCCAGGGATGAGTAAGAGATCATGAATCTCCTAGTGGAATCAAGAACTATCAAAGAGAGGGCACTAATCAAAATCTGAGAAGCTCACTCACCCGCTATAATCATCTATATATGGATCCCTCATCCCAGAGATCCAAAGGCTGGAATCTTGTATCTTGTAAGGAAGTGTTGTTGGTTTCCTGGTGGAACATCATAGTGTTGGGTGATCTAAGGTTTTCATGAGGTGAAGAAGGACTTTCATGCTGGGAGGATGACATTGGGTTAGATCAATGGGTTGTAATCATCTCTTCTAATCTTTATATGAATAAAGCTATTCATGTTTTCCTCCACATTCTTGTATTTCTCATAATATATGCATTTGTGTGGTCAATATATATCTGGTCCTATATTGTTTACGATTGTAGATCTATGCACTTTGAAGGTATTATGTTGCTTTGACTTTACATGTACTCTTTGAAGCAGAGTAATCAAGGAAGGAGTGGCAAAGATCTATTTAAGGGGATAAGGAATAAGTAGGGAACCAAGTGAAAGATTGAGGTTGGTATTATTTGCTCCTCTCCTATCTACGTCTCCTAAAGGAAAACAAAAGAAACTTTAATCTGTTTGTTTATAAGATAGCTACCCATCTTAGTGGGACTAGCAGCTCTGCATAGACACTAGATTTCCCGATAACAGTAGCTACTAAAGGATCTAGGAAAAGTTTTCCATCATCGTGTGCCTTTGTCACTTGAGGGCTTCTTCGAGCAATATTTTGATAGGATCTCCTACTCCCTTATCTTTATTTTCATCTTCCATGGGATGCCATTGTTATTTGTGAGGTTGGTCTTGCAAAGGTTCGATCAGTTCAAGCCCTAACTCTTTATATCCCGACCTCCTTGCGTACATGCAAAGAAAAAACAAAGAAAAAGTAGACCACTCCGATACCACTGATCCAGATTTAAACATGAACACAATAAATTACAGAGATAACCATAAACATAGAGATGCATCGGAAATAATACTTCATTTCATTAATGTAAAACACTGAAATATGCTTATAAACAGAAATAGAAATAAACTAGCTAGGGCGATGGTAGCTTATCTATGAGAAGAGATGCGGTGGCTACATGCCTCTGAACTGTGTTAAAATGAGGCTTGAAGGCCTATTTATTGTTTAGAAACAAACTAAAACCCTAAACATCCAAAAACCTAACCTTAAAAGATGAAATGCCAAATTGTGGGCCCTGTTTGGGTAAATTTGTACATCAACTTCCCAAGGTCATAACTTTGGCATATGATCTTTGTTTTATGTGAAAAATACCTCGTTAGAAATATTTATCTGAGAACTACAACTTTTGGAAAAGGAACATCAGTCTGTGGACAATTGTTGCTCCGAGTTTTCCTAAAAAATGTTGTTTAGGGCCTCAAAACAGCTCCAGAAGTACAGGACCATAAAAACTGCTAAAAATAGTAAATTATGCTACAACTAAGGAATCTCAAAAGCTAAAAGAAACAATGGTGGAGGTCCAAGTGGACTTGGATGGAGGCCACAAATATCCACCTAGATCACAAAGACACACAAGGGCTAAAACCTTTAGAAGATCATCAAGAGAATCAATCATCAAAACAAACCTCTCATCTCAAAGGCATCACAAGGACAATGATTACATCATTATATTTAAGAAGGAAGTTTCTAAAGAAGACATGAGAATCCCTTTTTCGTTCAAACAACTGTACACTTGAAGAATTCCTGGGAAAATTGCATAATCATCACCGCGAAGAAGGAGACCTCGAGCAACCTTACCTCTACTAAAAAAAATAATAAATACAAATTGGAGCATATTAAAGAAAAAGGCAAGGATGCATGAAGTCATGGTTTACATATTGGCTAGGTGAAATCAACATAATATTTCCTTATATGGAATATGAGGTGGTTGACAAAAATGAAGGAACTATGAATGGCAATTCTTGGGAAGAAATATCTTAAGAGAGAGAAGAGATAATGAAAGAGGAAACTATGGAAAATACAATCAAGATATGTTGACTAGAATAAATTGGCCTTCATATCCTGATGGGAAATATATGAATCCTTTGGTAAAGCTTGGAAAGAAAGAAGAACCTTGAAAATTGAATATCTTGGAGATGTGTAAATATGTATGCACGATGCTGATTTTGCAACAAGGGGATATCATGCTGAAGGGACATCACAAAAGGTAAATATTGATTTGATGTTCATTTTTTATTTTTGAACAAAAATTGGATGGGTTGATATAGGAATACCAAAAGAGGGTTGTAGATGTTATCTACAAGTGACACTCATGTGATTGGATGGAGGATCCTGAAGGAAACATGACATGGAAGAGATAGTTGTATGAAATAAATCCAAATGTCAACAAGAACATCACTTTCATACAAGAGGGAGGATTTCATGACTGACATGTGGAAAGTTATGGATGGCCAATACCCTACAAGATGAAGGCTTTATAAATATACATACAAAATTCATGACATCGAATGGAGGATCTATACAAGTAGTTGAAAGTCCAATGGTATCCACCGTAGAAGAGATAACTCATGTTGGAAATAGGTCCCTAGGTAAGAGGGAGATTGGAAGCAAGCTTTCGGTTAAGAAGGAGCTTGGAAGCAAGTCCCTTGCTAAGAAGGAGCATGTACAATTCCCTAGTTAAGAGGGAGGTTGTGTACATTCATTTTATGAGAATTTCTACATTGTTTGATAGGAACCGGCATATCCTCTGTAGTTGAGAGGGAGAGATAGAAAAATCATCCTTATCTTTGATGGGCCTCTAAATTAGACATAAATTAAGGCCCATACCTTTGAATTAAACATTAATTTAAGGCCTATGACCATCCTTCAACACATTAAACCTCTATTTCTACATTAGATAATGTATTTTTAACTTTAATATATTCATTAGGAAGGTTTATGAATAATTGGATATTTGTGCCTAATATTATTTATTTTTGTGGAATATTATGAGAATATTGGGCAGATTATGAATATTTGAAGGAGGAGATAATTTAGGGACTTGTTCCCTACTAAAAGAGAATCAATAATGAACAATTAATCAACAAGATATTATGGAATTATGGCACACATTTTGGAACTCCAATGATCGAGAAAATCTAGGAATGTGTTCTCTCCCATTTAATGCAGATTCATGTTATTAGCGACCACATCCACTAATCAAGGGATTTTGGTGGGGAAAACTTTCTACTTTCATGGGGAATGATTCCTAATCATTTTGTATAAGTACCAAGTCAAATTTTCCTCTAGGAATAGATTTTCATTAGTGTTCTTGTAGAGAGAACTCGTATTTTTGCAGCTCCATTGTATTTTATTGCAGGGATGTAATTGTATTGATGAAAGTAATGAAGATCGGTGTCATGTTCACCTTCTAAATCTTGTTCTCCTCCATAGGACTATAATTTTCCTTGGCTTGGACATCCCAGGAGCCTCACAGCCCTTTTGTATCATTTTATTTCCTTCTTTTCATTTATTCACATGCATCTCTTGTTTTTATTTCTTTCTATTTCTGCATTTAGTATTAATGATTTCTTCTTGTAGGATTGAGTTAAAGGATTGGTGTAAGTTATTTTGCATGATGACAAGCATTATTTCATCATTGGAAAAGATTTGTAATTTCATATCAATCACTGAGCTACTTGTATTAGTCTTCCTATTCCCAAATCTAGATTTTTGGAACTCCTTTGTGGGAAAGAACAATAAATTTCTGCTATTTTTTTGGGCATGCTAACGAGCTTCAATCAAGCTGGTTCCAATTGCATTAGATCTAAAAAACATTCTAGTTCATAAGAAAAATTACCCCATTGCATTTTCACTTGATTAGGTTAGCCATTTTTTATATTTACTAGCTCACTAGTTCTCGAATTTCTAGATTTTCGACTAGTAATGTTTTTATATTTTTTAGTATGCGTTAGTAGAGGTACGTTTTAGTGATCCCACTTGGAATGGGGATCTAAGACATCCTAGTTAATAAAAAAAATTTCCCATCCAAATTTTATTTGATTTTCTTGTTCATTTGATGAATTATAATTTCGTATAGTAGATTTGTAACATCTTGTTGTAAATGAGGGGATCCTATAGGAAATCATTGTAGCATTGTGTAGGAAATCACTGTGGTGTCCTGTAGGAAAGCCTGTTTTGAGTCCAAATTGAGAAAAATCATCATGGAAGCTAGGATTAGGCCTCTAATTGACCTCCATGCCATCAAGACCATTTTAACCCTCCTTCTCCACACTTTTCTCCCCTGCCAAAGATAAAAGAAAGATTATCATTTGCATTTATAAAGTAAAAAGATATAAAAAATGAATTCTCTTATATTTACACATGCAAACAATAGTTAATATTTTCTAGATTAGATTTCATGCTCAGTTAGTTTATCTCATCACATGTGGTAAATAGGGTTAAGCTAGGTTTCTTTAACATTTAGTTCATGATCTTTATGCAATTAGAATAGGTTTCTTTCCTTGCACTTTCTTTCTTGCAATAGGTTAGGGTTTCATTTCAAACATTTCATTTTCTGCAACTAGTTTAAGATTTAACTTTAGTACATGCACTCCATTGCATCATGATAGCAAATGAATGACACATTTTATGGTGCACAT
>APFE030494600.1:10863-23139 GCA_000404065.3 Pinus taeda | reverse complement strand
CATTTTAAAAAAAAAATGAAAATATTAAAATTTAGGGGGAGGAGTGGAGGGGGCTAAGGGAGTGAGGGGGAGGGTAGAGGGGAGGCGAGGAAGGGAGTGGGGCGAGCGTGGGTGAGGGAAGGGAGAGGAGGGAGAGGGTGAGTGAGTGAAGGGGAGGCAACAGGGGTCAAGGAGGGGGGAGAGGAGGGGTCGGGGGGGGCTGGGGAGAGTAGCGGGCAGAATGATTTTGAATGGTTTTTTTTAATTATTATTTGTTTATATTGCTTTTGAATGTATTTTTTAATTATTATTTGTTATATTGTTTTTAAAAAAAAATGTTTAATTGTTTTTTAAATGGTTATTTTTATTTTTTATTTTTTTAAATTTTTTTTTTTTTTAGTTGTGTTTTTTAGTTGTTTATTTTTTTTATGATAATAATGATGATGGTTAACTCCACTAAGACCAAGCTTTGGTTTATCAGACCTAAAGAAATGAATTATTTAGTTTGATTTAAGATTTTATTCCTATACTCAAAAAGCTTGGAGAGAAGCCTCTCGAACTCACTGTAATTTTGACAACGTAAAAGGCTAGGAAGGTTAGTATTGCAACAAAGATTTTGAAACTGAGATCTAATGTGGTTGTACGCGGGGCACTCTAAGAGGAAGTGATTTTCATCCTCGATGTTCGTATTCTGACAGAGATGGCAGAACCTTTCCATCCATGGTGTTTTAGGAGCTGCCCAATGACCCGTTTCACTATGGAGCTAATCAGAGTTCGTTCTAATCTTGGCTATATTAATTTTCTTCTTTGAGCTAGATAAAACAAAGAGATACTTTTGATCTTCTAGGGTGGGGTTGATGACCTCCTTATAATATCTTAATTTTCTTTTAGCTGTTAAATCTTTCTCATGCCACATTTTTTCTTTGAACTTAGAAGTAACAATATTTTTAATGTTATTAATGTTTTGCAATGCAACATTCTCGTCGATCTCCCAATGGTTTAACCAGGCCTTGGTGTCTTTATACCAACCTCGTTTGAGCCTTAAGTGCTTTTGTAATTGTTTTTTGTTAATTGTTTTTTTAATCCTTTTTTTTAATTTATTTTTTTAATTGTTTTTATTTTTTAATTGTTTTGATTTATTTTTTTGTTATTTTTTTAATGTTATTCTTTTATTTTTATAATTAAAAAAACAACAACAAACAAATAAAACAAAAACAACAACAACAACAACAACTTATATTTTTTTTCCAAAGAAAAAAAATCAGTAACCTTTTATTAAAGAATTAATGAAAAGTTACACTTATCAGATGCAAAGTAGCATACA
Source organism: Pinus taeda (assembly GCA_000404065.3). NCBI lineage: Eukaryota > Viridiplantae > Streptophyta > Pinopsida > Pinales > Pinaceae > Pinus > Pinus taeda. The sequence continues at coordinate 21,836 of APFE030494600.1, read as the reverse complement.
GAAAATCTGCCACATGGGCACAAGTGCTGACGCACCCTACGCAGCGTTAGAAGACTAACACGAACTGAGAGAGAGAGAATAGAAAGGAAAGAGAGAGAAAAGAGGGAAAAATGCTCCAGCAAAACTGCTTCAAGATTTTCGCCCCTTTTTCTTTTTGACCTTGCACCACTCACCCAGAGTGGGCTTGGTCGATGCAATGACTAACTGAGTTGATTCGTTTGGCTGACCTGATTCTTTGTCTGTGTCTGATGAGTCTGAGTGGTGGTGTCGTTTGTTGCCTCCCATGCTTTGTTCCACGCTTGTCATCTCTGCTTTATCTTGCTGGGTCTCTACCTGATTTGTATGTGGCTGTGAATCCTTGTTAACTGCTGTATTTTCCTTCTGTTTTTCTATTTCAACTTCCTCTATGGAGGTATCATCCTCTTCTGCTTCTGTTTTTTCCTCTTCTGTTACCGAAGGGGTTTTCTTGTGTGTTGTTCTCCTCTTTAAGACTTCATCTAAATTCTGCCATCCTCTGGGCTTCCTTTGTTGTAGCTTGCTCTTGCTGGGACATGCTTTGAGTAAATGTCCTGTTTGTTGACATCCCCTGCACCTGAAAGTTGTGTTCTCATAGTCCAAAGGTTGTTTCCACTGATTTTTGTCAAAATTCAGGATGATGCTTTCAGGTAGTCCCTGGCTGAGATCTACCTCAACGCATATCCTAGCAAAAGTAAAAATTCCTTTTAAGTGTCTATCTATATCAATCTTTAGCATTTTTCCAAGAGTATTCCCTATAGCTGATAAGGTCTTGAAATGCCAAAAGTGTAATGGTAGATTATGCAACCTTACCCATACTGGCATCCTTGATACCACCATAGTGTTGGCGTCAAAATCTGGAAACCATGGGGTGACAAATAATCCCGCACTGCCCCAGAACCAGGGTCCTTCATTGAGAATTTTTTCCTTTTCTTCTTCTTCAAGGAAAATTACTATGAAGAAGCCCTTCAAACAGAGGTGGATCTGGCAGTTTTTTGTCCAGACCGTGTGAACCCATTGGTACAGAGCCTCAGTTTTAGGCTAGAACCCGTTAAATCTACAAATAACAGCTTTTTTTTCCAGATCTGAAAAAATGCTCTTTACCTTTGAAATATCCAGCAAGATGGAGGGGCTCTCTGGCATTTGGTCCACGATATACTGCCCCGGCGATATATTGACTGCTGCAGGTTCTTTCCCCTTAACAGGATCTTTCCCTTTGGCTGCATCACAATAGGTTCCAGTAGGATTTGATGTAGATCCCTTTGTCCCACCTCGCAAACGAAGATTGAGGATAATTGTTGAGTCCTTTTCTACCCTGTAGTGCTGGAGTGAATGATGTTCCTGCATGCATACCCCAGAAAATATTAATATTTGAAAAACATCAGGGATTCCCAGTTTCTCCTGGATTTTTTTTTTGAGATCCAGAACCCTCATGCTTCCCCAGATCTGCAGGCATAGATGTCTGCCTTCTGTGGATCTAATGAAGATTTGTCGCGTATCAACAAGTATAGGGACATCAAAGCACCCCGAGACTAGGTCCCTACTCCTTCCCCTTTCTGGATCCACGGCTTTTCTATTTAAAGTTTGCCCTGGAACAGCCAAACGAACCCACGGCGTACCGAAATGGGGCAGCGAATCTGGCATACGCCGCACACCTCCAAGATCGCCGTCAAATTTTCCTCTGAGTTCTGGCCGTGCAGATTTATAATGGGTCGGACCTGCGTCAGGGGGTCCCCCGCCTTTGCATGCAGAAATCATGAGAAGAGGGGCTGGATCTGGCCAATTTCCACCTCGTTTTTTACTGGATCCAATCTGATCTGTAATTTCCGCCCCTTTTCTCCATTTTTCGGCCCAGCGTACTACGACCCCACTATCAAAACGGTGCGCCAAGATTGTAGAGGTCCAGATTTGTGATAAAGGAATCAGGGAAACCACAGGATCTTAAAGAACCGGGTCTACACTCCCCCCACGTGATTTGTCATCAGCCGCACCTAATAAAATCGGCCCAGGATCTTCTGATTAGATCCACAGCCTGCCATAGACTAGGGCAGAGCTGCCGGGCTTGATCAAAGCGATAGCGAAAGGCTCATTTTGGCGATACCAAGTCCAGGAGAGAAGAAAAAGCTCCGGACGCTGTTCTCTGAAGATCAAAATGCGAACAACCTTCCCAACAGATGATGCATCCCATAACCAGAGGGAAACTCCGGGTATTGAGGGTCCAGCCGACAGGGATCTAGATAGTCTACAGAAGAACAGGTTGTTTGGCTCTGCGTCAGCGCAAAATGGGCTATCCGAAACCCTAGACTCATGATCGATCTTCGTTAAGGCAGCGCGCTTCGTTTCCATTTTTCTCCCAAAGAGAGGTTTCCCCCAACAACTTATATTTTTATTTTATTTATTTTATTTTTTAATATTGTTTATTTTAAATTATTTATTTAGAATATTTTTTTAATTTATTTTTTTTCTTAATTTTGTTTAATTTTTTAAGTTTTTTTAACTTGAAATAATAAATAATATTATTATATATATATATATATTATAATGTTTTAGATTTTTTTTGTGGAGTTATTGTTTTTTTAATTATATATATTTTTTTTGAAAAAAAAAAAACAACAAAGATTTTTTATTTTTTTTATTTTTTTATTTTTATTTTCATTAATTTTTATTAATTTTTTTTTATTACGAGTTAATTTTGGTTTTTTTTTACGTTTTTGTTTTTCCTTTTTTTATTTAATTTTTTTTTTGTCATGTTTTTTTATTTTATTGATTTATTACTAACATGTTTTATGTTTTTTGTTAATTTTTTCTCATCTTTAGTCTTTTTCTTTTTCTTTTCTTTTTTTTTTTATAACATTGCTTTATAATTGTCCATTTTGTCATGCTCTATGTTTTATTTTTTTGTTTACGTTTTTCTTTCTTTTTTTTATTTTTATTTTTGTATTGATTTTTTTGTCATGTTTTTATTATTATTTTTTTATCTTTTATTACTAACATGAAAATCACCAACATTTAAAAAAAATCATCCACGCTTAATTCATTAGAAAATTTAAAGTGTAAAAACTAAGCCCTATAGACAAAGAGGATTGATGCTCATCAGCGCTTTTGAAAATCAAGATGAAAATTACTAACAAAAAAAAGGTGTTCACACTTGATGCATAAAAAAATGTAAAGTGTCAAAAATAAGCCTGCTAAAAAAATGTGTTGATGTTGCATCAACACTTGTCAAAATCAGCATGAAAATCACTAACATTTAAAAAAAATGTGTCGATATTGCATCAACACTTTTCAAAATCAACATGAAAATCACTAGCATCCAAGAAAAAAATGTTCATACTTGATACATAAGAAAATATAAAGTGCCAAAATCATGCTAAAAAAAAAAAAAGGTGTATTCTAGCATCACCACTTTTCAAAATCAGGTGATTTTTTGTTACCTCAAAAAAATGGGTACTAGTTCACTTTCTCATTTGATCGATAACTATGTTAATGTGAAAAACGCACAAAAGGTACGCATTACAACTTTATATTTAGAACCTAATCAGTTTGTATGGTATTGATGGCTTTGCTCTCATAAACAAATTGTCACTTGGTCAATTTTTACAGAGGAAATGATAGCACATTATGAGGATACAAAGAGCAACACCTTCTTTAGCCAATTGATAAATCTCAAACAAAAGGGTTCGATAGTGGAGCACAATGAGGACTTCCAAAAGTTGAATAAAAGGGTAAATGATATTCCAGAGGAGAATAGGATTGATGTATTTGTAAGGACCCTAAAGGATAACATCCAACATGAAGTTCGCCTTTGGGAACCTGATTCATAGGAGAAGGCATTCAGGTTGGCAAGAAAAATTCAAAGAAAAATTATGGCAACAAGGAAGCCTACCTCTCACAACTATAACGATGGAAGTGTGGTTTCTCCGAGCCCTCAACAACCTACAAGGTTGACACCACAACAATTAGAAGAAAAAAGAGGAAAAGAGCTTTGTTACAATTGTGATAGCAAGTACACTAAAGGTCATAAGTGCACTGAGAAGAAATTATTTTACATTGATTGTGAAGAGGAGGAAGAAAAGGAACAAAGAATGTCAAAAGAAGAAGATATACACCAAGAACCAACCCCAGAGAAAGAACAAATGAATATGACCATATCTTGTAATGCATTGGCATGAATTACCACTCCTCAAACTCTCAAGATAGAAGGACATATCAAGAAGAAAAAGGTAATAGTTTTGATTGATTCAGGTAATACCCATAATTTTATTCATTGTAAGATAGCCAAGGAATTAAATTGCTTCCTATATGCAGCACTAGACTGTCAAGTGATGGTTTCAAATGGAGGAACCATAAATTGCTCGGGAAAGTGTCATAATATCAAGCTATCCATAGGAGAATATGTATTGAATAGTCCAATGCTTTCCATTCCAATGGGTGGTTTTGATGTTGTACTAGGAGTCCAATGGTAAAAATCTTTGGGTACGATAGATTTTAATTTTCAAGAACGTTTCCTGAAATTTTTTTGGGAAGGAAAGGAATTTGAATTAAGGGGTATCGCAGGGAAACCGGAAAAGATAATCAACTCTAATAGCATGACAAAGCTTCTAAAGAAAGAACAATGGGGCGTAATTGCACAATTATGTTCACTTGAGACTCAAACATCGAAATCATCAATTTCTCTAGACCTCCAAAAAGTCTTGGACAATCATTCCAAAGTATTTGAGACTCCCAAAGGCCTCCCACCTATTCGTGATCATGATCATGCTATTCATTTGATTCCAGGAAGTATTCCTCCAAACATCAGGCCTTACAAATATCCCTATGTCCAAAACAGTGAAATTGAACATATGGTTGCATAAATGCTAGAGGCTAGTATAATTCAACCTAGCCAAAGTTCTTTCTCTACTCCAGTGGTATTGGTGCCCAAGAAGGATGGATCACGGTGCATGTGTCTGGATTATCGGGAGCTCAACAAGCTCACTATTAAAGATAAATTTCCCATTCTTGTCATTGATGAATTATTGGATGAATTACATGGAGAAGTTTACTTCGCCAAGTTGGATCTTCGTTCAGGATATCATCAAATAAGAATGAATACTGAAGACATTCCAAAAACAACATTTAGAACTCATGAGGATCATTATGAATTTTTGGTCATGCCTTTTGGCCTTACCAATGCACCTTCTACCTTTTCAAGGTTTGAGAATTCCATTTCAAACCCTTCCTTAGAAAATTGTGTTAGTATTTTTTTGATGATATACTAATCTACAACAAGTTTTTGAAGGATCATGTTCAACATGTTATAGGGTGCTCAAGCTATTGGAGGAGAAACACGGATATGAAAAAACCTCCAAATATTTCTTTGGAGTACAGGAGGTGGAATATCTGGGTCATATTGTATATCATGAGGGTGTTAATGTAGACCCTAACAAAATTAAAGTTATTAAGGAATGGAAAATACCCACATCCATAAAGCATTTGCAAGGATTTCTCGGGTTGACAGGGTATTATCGCAAGTTTGTTAGGAATAATGGGACAATAGAAGCTCCTCTAACAACATTACTGAAGAAATATGCATTTTCTTGGACTCCATAAGCAACTAAGGCCTTTGAGCATCTTAAATAGGCAATGTGCCAAGCACCAGTCTTAGCTACGCCAGACTCCACAAAAATTTTATTGTGGAATGTGATGCCTCATGAAATGGAATTGGTGTTGTTTTAATGCAAGAAGGAAGACACATTTCTTTTGAAAGTCATCCAATCAAAGGAAATTATTTACACAAAACTATTTATGAGAAGGAAATGTTGGCAATACTACATGCACTTAAGAAATGACGACCTTACCTAATGGGAAGGCATTTCAAGGTAAAAACAGATCATGATAGTCTTAAATAATTTTTTAGAACAAAGATTATCTTCAGAAGAGCAACAAAAATGGGTCACAAAGATGTTTAGTTATCACTAGGACGCAAAATGTTGTGGCAAATGCACTCTCAAGAAAGGATGAGGATGTGGAAGCATTGCTTTATGCTATTTCTACTATCCAACTAGATTGGATAACCAAAGTAAGGGATGAATGAAAGAATGACAAAGAAGTGTGGACACTCATTCAAAAGTTGCAGTAAGATCCTAGTACATATGAGACATTCAGCTGGAATAATGATCCATTATGGTACAAAGATCACTTGTACCTTTGTAAGAATTCCCAACTCAAACAAAAGATTCTTTGGGAATTGCACACCTCTCCCTTAGGAGGGCATTCAGGATTTTTAAAAGCTTACCACAGGGTTAAGAATGATTTCTTTTGGGATAGCCTTAAATATGATATTCAAAAGTTTGTGTCAGAATGTTTGGTTTCCAACAAAATAAAGTTGACACAATTAAGACCCCAGGTCTATTACAACCTTTATCCATTCAAAGTCAATGTTGGGAGGAGGTTTCAATGGATTTTATCACAGGTTTACCCAAGTCCGAAGGAAAGAGTGTCATCATGGTGGTAGTTGATAGACTTACCCAGTATGCACACTTTTTTGCATTTTCACATCCATTTAAAGCTACTACATTTTCTACTGTATTTATGGAAACAATTCAAAAGTTACATGGAAACCCAATGGTTATTGTAAGCAATAGAGATCCTATTTTCACTGGAAATTTTTGGATGGAATTATTTTCTTTTCTGGGTACTCAATTAGCTCATAGATCATCTTATCATCCTCAATCAAATGGGCAAACTGAGATAGTGAACAAATGTTTTGAAGGATATCTTCGTTGCTTTGTATCTGATAAACAGACACAATGGGTCAAGTGGTTACCTCTGGTCGAATGGTGGTATAGCACTTCCTTCCATATTCCAAAAAAAAAAAAAAATAACATAAAAATAAAAAAAAAATAAATAAATAATAAATAAATAAATAAAAAAATAAATAATTAAATGACCCCATTTATGGCCTTTATGGATTCTATCCATGTCCATTCATCATTTTTACAAGAAAATTCTAAGGTTCAAGCAGTGGAAGATCACATCGAGCATCAACAACAAGTTCTCCAACTCTTAAAGGATAACCTCACTTTGGCGTAGAATAGAATGAAACAATAGGTTGATCAACATCATAGCGAAAGAAGTTTTAATGTAGGTGACTGGGTATTTTTACGGCTACAACCATACAAACAAATGTCCCTCAAGAAAGATAAGAAGGATAATAAATTGTCACCAAAGTATTATGGTCCTTACAAGGTGTTCCAAAAGTTAGGTACTATGGCATACTAATTGGAGCTTCCTACATCTTCCCGAGTGCACCCAGTTTTCCATGGTTCATGCTTAAAGAAGGTTATATGTGACAAGATCCCATTTCAAACAATATTTCCAGAACTTGACGAGGAAGGAAAACTCATATTGGAACCTGAAGAAGTCATGGAAACAAGAACTCGACAACTATGAAATCAATCAATTTCAGAGTATCTAATCAAGTGGAAGAACTTACCCTCAGAAGATTCCACATGGGAGGATGAGAATTTTATACATAAGCATCCATAACTACTCAAGTATTGAGGACAACACTTTTTTTGGAGAGGGGCATGTTAGGTCCCCATAATACTAGTGTATTCCCTCATTGTTATTAGTGCAGCCCCCTTATTGTTATTGGTGTGCCCCATAGAAGCCCACTATTGTTATTGTTGTGCCCTCACATTATTATTATTGTGTCGGCTCTTATTATATTGTGACCCCTTAGTCTCCTATGTATATAAAGGAGGTTTTTTCATTTGAATCATCCAATAATTGTTCATTTGAATAATGTAAAGGAGGTTGCCCCATCGAAGAGGTTGATTTTGAAGTCGTTGATCTATCTTTTCTTCTATTTTGCAAGATGGTTGCATAACACTAACTCCTTGCGCACTTTTTTGCCTCCTATTTTTAGGATCCATCTCCTTAATACTACACACAACCAACTTTCCTAAAATCTAGTGCGCTTGTGCTCCTATTCTTTAGGACACAATTCCTACACTCTGCAATCAAGGCTCTCTCTCATAATATTGTGAGCTATATCTTGTCACAAACCTTTGTGACACAAAAAAATGTGTAATCCTTGTGCCTTTATCCATCTTTTATAGATTTGATCCATGCTAAATTAGGAAAGTACAAATTTAGAACTGGATTTGTGATTGACAAGTTAACCGAGTCGAATAGGTTCTCTCTTGAATCAACACTGGAGTCTATTTGGGTCAGTAGTTTTCATCGTCAAATGTATTTGCATTATTCATTAGTTTTCAATTATAATTTGAATAAGTTGAACTTATAGTCATTGTCATTTTCATAAGTTTGAAATTCACCATCTGAAATTTCCATGAGTTTAGTCATCAAGTGGTCCAGTCAAAGCATGAAGGAGTGTCAAGTTAATGGGAGTCATGGTCGTTGCACAATCATTGTGCAGGTGGGTATCAACCATTTAGGAGGTTTGCAAGAGTTGGACAGAATACTTAAAGGGTTCTACACCGTCACACATCCATTTCAAGCCTACCCATTTGATCCATTTTGTGAAAAGAGGTACGCAACGATACAAAGCATGGAGTGCTACTCAGACTTTTTGTTGTCCATTGCTGCACAAATACTTTGTTTTAGTCATCATTTTTCAGAACATTTCCAATCACATGGAGGTGAATTTTAGGAAACTGAAAGAGGTGTTTCTCAATAATGGGCCAAATAACAATAACCTCTTCCAATTTTTGTACAGGTGTCATGGATCAGGATATTCGAATGCATCTTCAAAGAATATTTTTCGAATTGTGCAAATTTCTTGTTTTAGTCATTGTTTTGCAGAGGATTTTCTGAGGATCTGGGGCATAATTTGAAGAAAATGAGAGAGGTTTTTCTTCAAAACAAGGTCATATACAATAAACTCCTTCATTTTTTACATAAGTTCTACCATTTGGGATCTACATGTATTTATTCGAGGCCCATTTTCGCAGTATTTTGTTGATAGAAATATGATTTTTTATTTTTTTTAATTCGATTTGTGAATTCAAATTTGTGGAAGGTTTGAGGAATTATATGGGCCCTACTTGACCTCATAAACAGATTCAATATCCTGATCAGCCTATTGCCAGATGGAGTACATGTGAGCATGCCTAGCTGGATTGGCTACATCATCCTTTTAGTTGTTGGCATACATATATGTGTTTTTTCTATTTTGTAATTAGTCTAAAAATGACATTATGATAATTGTGGATAGATAAGATAGGAATGGATGAATAGATAATTTGGAGATAAAGATAGAGTTTTTCTTTAGGATTAGTTTATCAGATTTATATAGACTTTACATTTAAGTTTTTATCCCAAAAACATGATGTTTCTAAACTAGGTGGATTCGATCCACTTGTTGGATAAAGATCCATTATATCTAGTTAGATGGATTTCTTTTGAAATTTTGTATTTAATCTTAAATAAAATAAGAAGAAGGGGTTCGATTTTGGGAAAAGAGGAATGTGCATATGTGTTGTGCAAGTTGAAGCCTTTGATCTCAGAGATTCTTGTGATATATTGCTTTCAAGTTTGTTTTCCTTGTGTTATCTAAATATCCATTTTTGAAGCTTTTATCTTGAATTCATTTTTAGATGCTTAGGATAATTGTGGAATCATACATGATGGAATTATTCATTGCTCTATCATGGTTCTTCTAGTATTTGGTCATTAGTTTATGCTACAGAACTGCTTGTGATCAGGTATAATTGTGTCTCATTCCATTCCCCACTATACTTCAACTCCTGTTTGCTTGGAACATATGCCTAACCTGCCTCTATTTTTCTAAAGACTCATGCATGTCGTGATATTAAGATTATGTTACTCACTTCATACCTCATTAGTCTTTTCCCGAAACTCTCAACCATTTCATTAAGTTTTATATCATCTCTTCTAGATCTGGTCTCTATGAGCTTTAGTGTGTTTATCATCAGATTTTAATAGTGAGGGAGGCCCCTCTGGTTAGAAAGGACCAGTTTCCAGCCTGGAGTGGTTTGTGGTTACCCCTATAAACCTCTCTTGGCCTAGAGGTTAAATTATAGGGTGCTAACAAATTCATAATTCATCATTCTTTCTATCAATAACTGAAGTCCCAACTCGTCTATCTGAACTCATAATTACCACGCAATCCTGTAGTCAAACTAAAGAAGACTTCCACTTAATTGAAGCTCCAACTCTATGCATGCTAACTTGATGATCATTCCAGTAAACTAGAAATAAACTCATCATCACTGAAGTCTAACTCACAAGGACAACTCGAGGTCTTCACTTTCTAAGGCACAAGATAAAAGACCTTTCTCGCTACATTTTTAACACTCCCTCTTAACGAGGAATGTATTTCTGGAAGAACCTCATCCACCTGGATCTATCTTCAACACTACCACATTCTCCATTATTGTAGCTTCTCCCTCTAAACTAGCACACTTCCCTGCTTTCTCCTATAGAATATGACATGAAGGCCTATTCTTTCCAACCATGCTCTATGGGTCTATCACCTCAGTCATCAATGCCATGTCCCTCGTGTATCTTTGTGGCTACTTACTCTGTTTGAATTTCATACTGCGAGGTCCAACTCTCTTCTAATCCTCCCTAAACAACTCTTGTGCTCACTTGGATCAAACTATCCCTATATTGGGAGTCACTGACTGATTGGCTACCTCCAGTCACCCTGGGCTCTCTTCATCACCCTATTGGTCAACCCAATTTCCAACTAGTCGAGTCTCAAACTGAGATACTAGTTGAGGCTCCAACTTGAGTAGCTTCTTCTCAACTGCTCTAACCTACTCTTGCTCTAAGAAATCCCTCAAAGCTATGCTCTCCTTAACAACTTGTAAATAGTTAATTAAGTTTAATTAACTTAATTAACTTAGGAATTTCTAGTTGGAATTCTTTCTGTAGTCATGTATATGTTCTCCCTAAGTTTTTGGGATCCAATATGAGTTTAAATT
>APFE030494600.1:0-10376 GCA_000404065.3 Pinus taeda | reverse complement strand
GTGAGAACAAGCTTTGTTTATTCACTCATATTTTTGGTATATGTAATACAGATAGTGGGGTTTTGCACAGTTGATTTCCCCAGATGCATCTTGTGTTATGTACCATTGATTTATCTTCTTCTTGTTCTTATTGTTTTCAACGATCTATTGGCTTCTGTTAGTTAAAAGTAGAAGTATATTCTTGTCCTGTGCTTTAGGAAATTGCATGAGCTTGTGAATCTACAAGATTTTCTACATGGTATCAGAGCTAAGAACAGTATAGTAGAGGAGATTTCGAAGTTTTGAGTTTTGGGTTACAGGTGAAATTCGAATTTGCAATACATACTTCAGGATTGGCAGATGGCGTTCTACGATTTGTAGCCCAAGTATGCCTTGGAAGGAAACGCAAATTTTAAAGCATGGAGGGGAAAAATGGAGGTTGTGCTAGAGGATAATGGCTTGAAGTAATTCGTTGATTAAGAAATTCGTAAGCCAGTAGCATCAGATGCACATAATTTAGCTGAATGGAAGAAGTGTGTGGCGAAAGTGAGGGGAATCATCCTTGAGGGAGTTTGAGACCACATTGTATTGAGTCTCCATGGCAAGGAAACTCTATATGCTATGTGGAAATCATTGACGAACTTGTATCAGAACAACAGTGACCAAATGAACTTGGCACTGAAGGACAAACTTCGAAAAATCAAAATGGAGAAAGGCGAGACTATTCCAAAATACTTGAATAAGTTCACTCAATGTCATGATGAACTTAGAAGTGTTGGAATCATATTTGCTGAGGATGATATGGTGAGTGTTTCTCTTCTAGGACTGCCAAAGAGTTGGCATAGTTATCAAGAATTTGTCAATGGTAGGGAGAAGCTACCAGATTGGGAACGACTATGGTCAGATTTGATGCAAGAGGAGATGAGGAGGAACACTAGCGTTAGCTCTTTATCGAAGACCGATGATGAAGAGAATTGTGCCTTAGTGATTAAGGCGAAGAAGGGGAAAGGGAAAGCTTCCCATTCCAAATAGGATTCTTATCATGTAGGTAAGAATAAAAACATGATGAAAGTAAAGTGATTTTATTGTCATAAGCTGGGCCATTTTGCTACAAATTACTCAAGAAGTCCAAGAAGAAGTCCTCAAGAGGAGCAGCAGGTGCGGTTGTGGCCTCTCAATTTGAATTGGACTTTTCCCTCATTACATGCATGATGTCATCAATGATGGGAAGTGTATGGTACTTAGACAGTGGAGCTTCATTCCACATGACTGGCGATAAAAAGTTATTCTGTGACCTGGAGGAGAAAGAACTCCATATGAATATCGAGATGGGTGATGACGGGAAGTATAGTGTTACTGGATTGGGCATGATTACTTTTCAGAGGGAGCATGGGTCTCCACTCACCTTGAAGAATTTATGTATGTTCTCGGGCTAAAGAAGAACTTGGTATCCATTGCCATGCTTGAGGATAGAGGCTATGATGTGATCTTCTCAAAAGCAAAGGTGTTCCTTCGACACATAGCCACAGGTCAAGTAAAGAAGATAGGGATTCGAGTGAAGTATCTCTATAAGCTTGAGGTAGAGGAGTATGTTGCTTTGAGCATAAAAGTAGATAGGGTGTAGAGCCAAGACGTTGGTGAGTTGTTGCACAGGAAATTGGACCACTTGCATCATGGGGATTTGAAGATATTGTAGCAGATCTCTATCGGCCTTCCCAAAGGTACGCTTGAGCAAGTTGATACATGCAAGGGGTGTACTTTGGGAAAATACACCAAGTCTTCCTTTCACAACAGAGACAGTTGAGCAGAGGCTATTCTAGAGTGAGTCCATTCAAATGTGTGTGGACCATTCTCGACAACATCCACAGCCAAACACAAGTATTATGTTATATTTGTTGATGACTTTTCTTAAAAATGCTAAATATTTTTCAGGTAGAAAAAGGATCAAACCTTCACAAAGTTTTGTGAGTTTAAAGCATTGATGGAGAAAGAGTCGAGCAAGAAGTTTAAAGTTGTACGGAGTGTTAATAATGGTGAGTGTGTCTCAAATGAGTTTAAGAACTTTTGTGCAGTGGAAGGTATTAAACGGGAGTTGACAGAACCCCATAACCCTCAATAGAATGGAGTGGCTGAGAGGAAGAACAGAAACATAGTAGGAGCAGCAAGGGCGTTGTTGCATGATTTGGGCCTACCACTACACTTGTGGGCTGAAGCATGCAATATAGCGGTTTATGTTCAGAATCGTAGCCCACATCAGATACTTGAGATGAAGACACCAAAGGAGGTTTATTTCGGTAAGAGGCCAGATGTTGATCACTTTAGGATTTTTAGGTCATCAATATATTTCCACGTGACCAAAGATGCATGGAAGAAGCTTGAGCTGACAGCAAAGTTGGGGATATTTTTTGGGTACACTAATACACCTCACAACTATCGAGTGTACTTTTCGACCAACAGGATGACAATGGTTCGTAGGGATGTCAGATTTGATGAGGAGAAGGCCATGCGAGTTTCCCTTGAGAGGGAGCTTGAGCTACATGCGGATGAGGAGATTTTAGCTCCTAAGGTTGAGGAGCCTCAGATTGATGTGGATCAGCCACATGCAGAGGATCCAGGAGTGGAGACATCCACTCAGGCAAAGTCTTCCATAGAGGCTGACAGATTGTTGGATGATGCACGGGAGAATGTGGGAGCACCCACTTCTCAACACAGGCAAAGGAGGTCACCTGAGAGGTACACTAGATACATGGCTCTTATGGGAAAATGTGTTTTGACAGAGCCATATTCATTAAGGAAGCAGTGCAACAGCTAGTTTGGGTTCATGCCATAGTGGAGGAGTATGACTTCATAGTTCATAACATTGTTTGGGATGGCGTCCTGAGACCAAAGGACAAGCCAATGGTAAGCTATCGTTCGCTTTACAAAGTAAAGTAAGCTGCAGATGGTAGTGTGGAGAAGCATAAGGCTAGATTTGTGGCCCATGGCTTTTCATAGGTAAAGGGGATTGACTATGATGGGAACTTTTCTCCTGTTGCAAGGTACTCATCAATCAAATTTATATTGGCACTATCAATGCAAATGGGTTGGAAGATACATCAGATGGATGTGAAGACAACCTTCCTTAATGGCATGATTGAGGAATAGGTGTACATAGATCAGCCTGAAGGTTTTGAAACCTTTAACCATAAGTCATATGTGTGTCGACTCAAGAGAGAATTGTATGGGCTAAAGCAAGCACCCTATGCTTGGTACACTAGGATAAATAGCTACTTCACTGGGTTGGGCTTCATGAAGAGTGAAGTAGATGTGAACCTGTACCACATAGTGGTGGAAGGTAAGTTGTTGATCATTGTACTTTATGTTGATGATCTCATACTAACAGGTAATGATCAACTGATCAAATCTTGCAAGGAGGACCTTGCAAGAGAGTTTGAGATGAAGGACATGGGGCTTATGCATTACTTTCTTGGCATGGAGGTATGGTAGGGAGATGGGGATTTGTTTGTGTCTCAGTGCAAGTATGACAACGAGATACTTAGTAGATTTTGAATGGAGAGCAACAAACCCATGGAGACTCCTCTCGGAGGTAACTGGAGGAAGGAGGATGCTACTTTAGGGGAAGTAATGGAAGCTATTGTTTGCAAACAGCTTATTGGTTCACTCATGTACTTGGTGAACACACGACCGGATATGTGCTATGAAGTTAAACAACTTAGTCAAGCGATGGTTAGGCCTACCAAGTTGTATTGGAAGGTGGCAAAGCATGTGTTGAGATACCTTAGGGGCACTTCTCAGTATGGATTATGGTATAGACAGACAAAGGGAGTGAATCTTCAAGGATTCACCGATGCAGATTGGGTAGGGAGTCCATCCAACAGGAAGAGCACATCAGCAGGGATCTTCAGTATTGGGTTAGCGACAGTTTCTTGGTACAATAGGAAATAGAGATCGATTGCACTTAGTTCGGCAGAGGCAGGGTACATGGTTGTGAGTCGAGAAGCATTTGAGGCCATCTAGATGAGGAAGATCTCGGTTGGTTTGTTTGGTCAACAAATGGATCTAATTGTGATTTACTGTGATAATCAGAGTTGTGTCAAACTCTCTAAAAATCCTGTTTTTCATGATCGGTCCAAGCATATTGATATCAGATATCATCATCTCAGAGATTGTGTATTGAGGCGAATTATGTTGTTAGAGTACATTCCCACGGAGGAGCAAGATGCTGACATTTTGACAAAGGCATTGTCAAGATGTAAATTCGAGTTTCACAGAGATAGGATCGGGGTAGCTAATAATCCCTTTCTTGTTGAGAGGAAGTGCTAAGAAATGGAAACAAGAAATTCCAGTTTAATTTGTCCTTGAATTAACCTGAGAATTAAAATCAAATTATATTCTCATAGCAACTCGTAAATAGTTAATTAAGTTTAATTAACTTAGGAATTTTGAGTTGGAAGTCTTTCTGTAGTCATGTATATGTTCTCCCTAAGTTTTATGGGTCCAGTATGAGTTTAAATTGAGTTGGAATTTAGATCACTTGATTTACTGAGTTAAGTTCGGTTAAATTAGTTCTAAATTATTTTTGGAACTAATAGAGGACTAACAGTCAATTGGTGCACTAATGCATCCACTAGTGCTACTCTAGTTAACTGAAGATTCCCTCATGAGAAACTCATACATGTCAGTTCAAAGAAAGACCCAGCTGAGACTAGAGTGCAGGGACAGTGTACTATCAGTTGTATTATTTACTGGAGTGTAAATATCATGCATGCATCAGAGATTGATCCTATGTTTGGATTGCGCAGTTTTGGAAGCATGAATTCCCTTTTAATACGGGTTATTCATCCTAGGAATTACGCGAGAGATTAGGGGCTTGAAGCATAATTTGCTAAGTTTTGGCCAAGAGGTTGCTTTTGAGCTGAGAGAGTTGAGCATACTTGAGCAGAATTGTTCCAATGAAAACAAGCTTTGTATCTTCACTCATATTTTTGATATACAGATAGTGGGGTTTTAAGCAGTGGCTTTCCCCAGATACATCTTGTGTTATGTGCCATTAATTTATCTTCTTCTTTTTCTTATTGTTTTCATCGATCTATTGGCTTCCACTGGTTGAAAGCGGAAGTAGATTCTTGTCATGTGCTTTAGTAAATTGCATGATCTTGTGAATCTACAGGAATTTTTTACACCAGGGCCAACTTGATGAGGCAAGGCCAACTTGCTCTTGTTGGTATAAAAATCACATTTTTGACTCAAATAAAATTATTTTTCCACTTTCTTCTCATATTCCAAATGGGACTTGACTCCAATACAATATTTTGACTTGTGACAAATATTCTTTTGAGTCAATAAATCCTAGAATCATGAAGAGCATCCTTGACCTAGATGACCAAATAATTTGAGCATGAAACCCATGCTTGAAAAATAATATTTATTTTTCTTCTTTTGATCTCTACATTAAATATACAATAATATAAGTACAATAGCAATTATGAAGATGGAAACTAGTTACATTTTCTAACACTCCCTCTTAACTAGGGAGGTATTCATAATCCTATAATAAGTACAAGCATACTCTCAAACCTAAATGTTCTCATAAGAAGAGTCGAATTGGTAAGCCATATTTTTAAGCATCGACATCATAACTAACATTATCAAATAACAACATAGTAAGGCATTTTGACTAACAAGATCTAACTCTCCACAAGATTAGAGAAAAATGTTGGGAGGCACACACACTTGGACACCTCAGCCTCTCAAGGCACATACCCCATCTAGATGTTCACAAGGTATGTCCTTCTAGGACTATTGTAATCTTGGATTCCCAATCCTCAAATAATATCGGTCCTCTTCGACCACTCTTGTCTTGGATACCCTGTCAAATCCTTAAATAGTGTTAGTCCACGAGACTACTTCCTATCTTCAATTTCCAATATTCAAGGAGTACTAGTCCCTAGATGCTTATCAAATCCTCCATTCTCCCTCCTAGTGTAATACACTAGACGTACGAAGGTTAGTCCTGGACTAGTGCATGACCCTTATGGAGAATATAGTGTCCAATGTCACTTCTTTTCAACCAAGGAGGAGGTCCTTACTCCTTTTCCAATACGAATGAGGTTTCTTGCTCCCTCTTAATCAGGGATACTTCATCATAATATTTAGTCAATGTTAAAAATGTGCTTCATTCTTTCATCATCTACTTGTTCTTCTATGGAGATCATAGTAGTAGCTGCAAGGGATATTCTCTCTCATCATCATATCATATCTGAGCTTTGACCTTCCTGGATGTTGTGGAGCCAATTAATTCCTTCTCTGATCTTCCTTCGCAACAAGGTTCATGTCATCAGCCTTTTACATCACTTTCCATCAACCATTATCATCGTCCTCAATAGTGTCTTACCAAACCAATCAATGTAGAGTTTATTTATAGCTCCCTCTATCTATTGGGAAAGTGAATATAATCGAAATCAACATGACCAATAAGTTATCTTGTGACTTGCTACATTTCCTACCTTCAATGTGTGTACCTTTATATCATCAATATTTCTTAAGCCAAAATCAATGGTGTATACTCAATCCATGTGTTTAGAATTAAGCTTAAACGGAACAGTTGTAGATATATAATCTTAGCTAATATATAACAAAGTCCTAACTTAAATGAATCATCAATACCAAATTATCAAAATCAGAGTTACCCATTCATGATAGCCTTTAAGATGTCATGTTCTACTACTAGCTCCCTCTAAGATCAACATCCCTTTGTATGGTCCTTCTTCATACTAAATTCTTCTTTATGCTTTCTAACTTTCAAGTATCGATCAATGTGGAGTGAACTAACAAGCTTCAAGGTCATATCTATCATAGTTTATGAAACTTCCTTTGAAGTTGTCCATCTTTAATTCCTCAAGAGACCAAATCGGATGTTGATCAATATCATCATGTGTTCTACCCATCCATCATATTAATGTATACCAGATAATCATATGGAAGAGTTCCAAAACATATCATCTTGCTCATCTATTATGCTTCTATGTATATGGAAGATTTATTTCATATTCATCATGCTTCTTTGTGTCAAGCAATTGAACGGAAGAGTTTTGTCCAATCTTATCCAAAACATATCATGCTTGTATTTCGAATTATATTTTTGCAATGAACTCTCCCTGCAATATTACTTGAAGACATGAATTTTACTTCCTAATGGGAGGCTTTTAAATATATACATACCTCTTCCTTTATGCTTGCCATCTAGTATTCTTATTTTGAACGAGTTGTATATTTCCGTAAGGATGATGTCAAGAATGATGTTCAATATGATATTCCTTCTCTAATATGAGAAGTACTCAATTATATCTTCATGTTGCAACTCAATTATCTTCATTTATACAAGCTTCTTTGATGCTAGATTCCATAATTTTAGTATAAATACACTTTTTTATCATGTTCTAAAGATTTTTTTACATAGTGATTAACCTTCATAATTACTATCAAGGATTCTTATGATCCTTTCTATTTAGTAGACTGCGAATGCCAAAAAGTGACTACATGAATGGTGGAGTGTTGGATGGTCCAAGATATTCGATCTTTTCTTGATGACTGCTACCAATGATATGCAACTGACGGTGTAGATTCCAATCCTTCTAATGCTTGATGCTTCTTTCCATGATGCCATGCTTCAAAAACAAACTTCTTCTACATGTAATTGTACATGCTACTATAACTACCATATTCTAATGAAAAAGAAAGAATATTGTTAGAAGTCCTTATAGTGGGGGAGTCCTTTAATAATATAGATCCTTGTTGTCCTCATTCTTTAGGTTCTTTTCATATTCTTCATTTCCTTCAGCTGTATGTGCTCCACTTCTTTCCTTCCTCTTGTTGTTCTTCTTGTTTTGCGGGTCAGTGGGACAATCTCTCTTAAAATGTCCATATTGATTGCATCCAAACATTTCACCTTGGACATATCTAGACTTCTATGTGGTTGATTTTTGTTCCTTTGATGGGGTTCAAACTTTCCAAAGTTTCTTTTCTTCTTCTTTACTTTGGCATAAAAAATCTTGATACTTTTCATTTGGTTCAGTGTCATCCTTTGCCTTCAATCTTGTCTCTTCTATCATACACAAAGATCATATCTCATCAAAATTCAGGGTGTCCTTCCTTGAATAAATGCTTGTCACAAAACTGCTCTATTCGAGAGGTAATACATTAAGTATACTAGTTATTGATTCAGAATCAATGACAACTTTTCCAAACAATTGTAATTGATCCCTCAATTGTGAAACCTTCAAGAGATATGAGGTCAGGTCTTCATCCTTTGATAACCTTGTCTTGTAAAGCTTATTCCTTAGAGATATCTTCTAAACCTGTAGTGCTCACAAAATACAATTTCACCAACTTGTCATACATTGCCTTAGATGTGCCCAAATCTACCACAAAAGGAACAAGATTATCCTTAATGGATTCAATGAGAATACTTTGAGCTTCACTTATCCTTTCATGTGCTTGGCCCATTCTTGAGACTTATCTTTCTCTCGTTCTGCAACTTTTTCCTAGAACATGATCCATGACTTCATTTTCTACAAGTATCAAATCTAATTTTTTCTTCCATGCTTAAAAGTTTGTAGACCCATCAGGATTATTTCCTTTCTTACAAAATGAAGTCATTTGATTTTAAGATTGAGACATAGAGTATTATGTGGTACTTACTTGATAAGAGTGTCTATTTTGGATTGCATATTACTGTGGTGTGGTTTCTAAGAGGAATTCGGATTTTCCATAGTGTTCATCTTTATATTGGTCGACGTTTCGAGTCTAGACCCAAACTCATCATCAGGACTGATATACGAAGAAAAGAAAGAAAAGGGTTTTTGATAAATATGTGATAGGTTTGACGTAAAGACATTTTAGCCGACTAAATGCCTGATTATTACTATTATTTACTATTATTTATATCATTATTTATATCATTATCTACCATTATTTATATTATTTTATTATTTTATTATTTATTATTATTAATCATTATTTATATTATCATTTATATCATAAGTTTGTTATTTTATTCATTAATTAATCTAAATTTGAATTTTGAGAATGGTTTTATGTTTGTTAGTTGAAATATTTAATAAGTTCTGTTATAATATGTAAATTATTTATAATTCACTTGTAATTAATTTTTACTTAATTGCTAAAAGGTCTATAATGTTATGGATATAATAAGTTTTTATCATATTGTTAATTTATATATTATTAATTTATTAATCTATTATGTTGCTGATTTGCTAAAATCAAAAAGAGATTGGTTATATGTTATTTTATTACTTGCCCAAGTTAGTTACTAAGTTCTATATACTTATATTATATTAGTTATTATATTATTTATATTATTATTTACCATTATTTACATTATTATTTATATCCTAAGCTTGTTCTTTACTCATTAATTAATCTAAAATTGAAATTGTGTGAATGGTTGTATGTTATTTGTTTGTACTAATTAATAAGTTCTTGTAATAAAATATAATCTATTTATAAATCCCTATTGATGTGTACTACTTTGTAATTCATTCCTAAAAGGTCTATAATATTATTGATAAAATAAGTTTATTATATTGTTAATTAATTAATTCCATAGAATTGTTAAGTTATAAGATGTTATATTTAGTTGCTTGAGCTAATACATAAGGTTCTATTTTTAGTAAGTATCACTATATTATGTTACTTTCTAATGTGTTGCTAATTTATTTTTAGGGGTTTATATTATTATTTATCTACCAAGTAAATTATGTTGCTCTTAATTAAATTGAGAATTTGGCAATATGTTATTAATTAATTTATTGCATTAGCTACTGAGTCTTGTTACTAATTTATTAATTCTTGCTGATTTATAAATTATTGTATACTAACGTTAATTATGTTGCTATTTTTATGCTTATTCATTGATTTTCATTATTAAATTAATTTAATCTATTATGTTGTAATGAATTAAAATTAAATAGAGAACTTAGTTGTATGCTATTTTATTAATTTATCAAGTTAGTTACTAAGTTCTATATTTAACCTAGTTACAAATATTATCGAGAACTTATGTTATTATTCGAGGGGGGTGAGCAAAGAGTTCCAATTTTTGCTAATTTCCAAGCCTCCATCCCTATTAAGGTTTCGTGGGTGTTTTATGATTTCAATTGCTTCTCTAACCTTTCGCTTGAAATGGTGATCTTCATTGGCAATGACCTTGGTGTCTTCAAGGCATATATTGTTGGGTTGTGTTATATTCGTTCCACATAGTTAACAAGGGGTTTGAGGGGTACCCGTAACCCCACTTTATGGGGTTTGAGGGGTACCTGTAACCCCACTTTATGGGGTCCGGGGCAGCGCCCCGGAAAATTTTGGTTTTGGACCCT
>APFE030494596.1:3216-16763 GCA_000404065.3 Pinus taeda | reverse complement strand
AGACATTGCACATGTAGTGGGAGTATTGAGCAGGTTTATGTCAAAACTAGGAAAGGAGCATTGGATAGCAGTGAAGCGGGTTTTCAGGTATTTTCATGGCACTAGTGATTACAGTTTATGCTACCAAGGAAGACTAGGATTGGACAAAGTGTAGGATATTTGTGGCTTTGTTGATGCAGACTGGGTTGGAGATCTAGATAAGAGAAGATTTACAAGTGGGTTTGTGTTTAACCTATTTGGAGGTGCAGTCAGTTGGATGAGTAAAAAACAATGGCACTATCAATTACAGAGGCAGAATACATGGCAGCCACTCATGCAAGCAAGGAATCAGTCTGGTTGTAGAGATTGTGTTCAAGTATGGGTTAGTACAAGGAGCTATAAGGATAGACTGTGACAGCCAAAGTGCAATTTTCTTGGCAAAGAACCCTGCATATCATTCAAAGACAAAGCACATTGATTTTCAATATCACTTTGTGAGGGATATGATAGAAGACAAAAAGGTGTTGCTGGTAAAGGTGGACACTTTGAAGAATACTGTAGATGCATTGACAAAATTTGTGAGCTCTGAGAAGTTCTCTTGGTGTAGAGAAACAATGGGTGTTGCAGGGTTGGATAAATGACTAAGATCTCTTGTGGCCCCCTGTGGAAAGAAAACAACAAGTGGGAGAATGTTGAGTTGTGTTATATCCTTTCCACGACTAGCCCATGGAGTTAACGGGGGGGGTAGAGCCCCCCCTTCATTGTGCTAATTCTGTAGTGGGGGGGTCACAAGGGGTTTGAGGGGTGCAGGTAACCCCACTCTATGGGGTTTGGGGCATCACCCCGAAAATTTTTGGTTTTGGAACCTATGTTAGGTTGGGTGGACCCACCTATGGTTTTGTGCATGATTTTCACACATGTTTTTGGATGCAATGGTTTTCGGTCCATGGTTTTCGACACAATGGTTTTCGGTCCATGGTATTGGATTCTTCGACATTTATAAATATGTATTATAACATTGAAAGGAACATAATGAAAAATCAAGTTGGTAGTCCTGATTTTGGGATCTAGGGGAAATCTTTGTGTATATGTCTTTTATGTGTTATGTTCTCACATTGTTTATTTTCTGTGTTTTAGAATTCATATGCAGGTAATTTCTGTACGGGGTTAAAACCTACATCGAGAAGTGATGTTCACGTGCCTGGTGAATGCTAGTGTACTTGTGTCAAAGGTTCTTTCACTATAGAGGAAGAGGGTGGGAGTGAGTCCAAATTTGGTTGGGATGAAGTCCCAACTCGGCTAGGAACACACAACACAATAGGACATGCACAACTTTCAGAGGAGCAGTCCACATAGATGCAGTAGTCACAACACACAAGGTAAGATCAACATGTACAACACTCAATAGATGTGTCTGCACGAGTGCAACAGTTGTTACAACTAGTTTTATGTGAAAGTTTTGTTTGATGTCCAGGGAGATAGCCACCATGGGAAAGACAACATTTACAACACATTTTCATTAACCGATTATGCATTACAACAAGTGAACTAAGTTCAAGTGTTCAACACAGGTTAAAGCAACATGCATTACAAGTGTTCAAGAGTAGTATTACAACTGTTACAATACATGTGTGAAAATGTGCTTGCCTGTTAGTAGGCTTTTGAATTAAGTGAAAGTTCCAGGACACATCGTTACACCATACATCACTAACCCAGAGTATGGGGAGTTGGAGCCACTACTTACTCCTCAAAGAAAATATTATAGACTCTCTTGGCTATGTGGGAGGAGCTGAGGTGAAAAATCCCTTCCATGTACAAATGAGGGGGTATTTATAGCCAAGGGTCAACTTGACCCTTGTGGCTATTTGACTACCCTCATGACTATTTGACTTCCATGACTTTTCGACTTTACATGACTCTTTGTACAACAAGTGGGTCTCTTGGACTTCCACGTTACATTACATTGATTTGACAACATGGCCCATAATGGAGATGTGGAAAACATGACTCATCACATGACTCGACATGATAGTGCTAGTACATTTGTGTTGCTGCTGGAGTGCTTGTCGAGCTGCAGTGGTACTGGGTGATGGATGTTTTCATGGTGTATCACATCTTCACCTGCGCATGGCAAAGTATGCGGAGTCTTCGATGGTTGTTGGTTCACTTGATGTTGCTTTGGCACATTACTCCTTTCTTGTATGTTGGAAGGCTTGACAGGCTCATATGTTTGCGAAAGGTGCATGTATATCTGTTCGTCCATTTGTGAGCACATCTTTCATGTTTGCTCGTCCACCCATCCACAAACACATCTTTGCATGATCATCTATTCACGAGCACATCTCTTCGCATGCATCATTCATTTGTCCGTTGGTGAACCTATCCTTCTGCATGTGCTCCCTTCGTTCATCCTGTTCGTCATCGTGCCATGTTTGTTAGTGTACCTATGCACGTAGTTACTCATGACGAGATGACATCAAATCCAAAAACCTCCTAGTCTACCATGACACATGATCATTTCGGATGCAGATGACCAGGAGAGGCAGCAAGGTTGTGAGGTGGGATGATGGCTATGAGAACTGCTAATGAAAACTGTGCAAGAGTCACTGGGTGATGAAGATGGGAAATCCAAGTCGACAGTGACTATTCGCGAGGTATGGCTCGATTGGAAGGAAAAACTACGCAAATTTTGGGAAGGATAGTCCAGGATGTAGGAAGGCAAGGCAGACAGATCTGTGCATTTTTTGGATAGAGCGGGCAACAGGGGATGGAAGGAAATGTTTGCACAATTTTCTAGGGGAATAGGCCGGGATGCATTTTTTTGGAGGAACTGGCCAAGAGCTTGGCAGCCAAAACTGCAAAATTCCTAGAGGGAACTTACAGTTGGCTGCTTGGTCACTGGCAGCAAAAACTGTGCAATTCCCAAGGGGAATAGGCAATCAGCTACTGGGTAGAAACTGTGCAATTCCTAGAGAGAGCTGGTAGTCTGCTGCTAGGAGTTGTTGGTGAGGGAAGCTGCACTAAGGCTAGGAGACTGGCCTGCTGATCATCTCTATGTAATTTCTGAGCTAAGCGGACTGCTCGGAAATAGAAGGCCTGCTCATGAAAACTACGTAATTTCCTGGATGAGTAGGTGGTTGACTATCGGAAGGATTGACTGGGAAAACAACGCAATTTTCTGAGGGAGACAAGGATGGAAATTTGGTGTTTTCTAGCTTGTTTGTGCAATTTTCTCAGTCAACAGAGCGAGCAAGGTCATCAACCTCTATGCAATTTTTGAGGGGAGTCGGTCCTGGGGTGACTACTAGGTTCGAGTCTCTGGGTAGCTAGCATGAAAGTTGATTGAATCGCTTGCGATCAGCGTAGCTTGGAAAGACTTGCTTGGTGCTTCTACGCTGTTCTGGGTGACAGTCGATCAAGTCGATGGCGGGGTGATGGTCTAGCTGTTAGAGGGGAGTCTGGTCGTTAGAACTTTGAAAAAATAACTAAGTGTGTGAACGATCAAAAGATGCATAGGTGATCATGCAAACACACACTCACATGACTCGATGACGAGATGACTCAAACCATCGAGACACACATGTTCAACATGGTTGACCGACAGCACAAGCGACAAGCGCGACACTCATGATTGATCATTGATCGACCATGATGATTCTTGTGTGATAGTGAATGTGACTCTGTGTGTGAGTGCGACAAATTCTTTCATAGCAAACACAACAAGTTCACACAAATTGAAGAATTTGAGCATAACCATAACATGGTCGCAAGCATGACTTAGACACCAACATGAAAAAACTTGAATGAAATGAACAAGCAAGGCAGATGCAAAGACTCACACGGGCTCACAGAGTGAACCTGAGGGTGTGTAGTCATCAAGTGAAACTCTTAAGGGAGGCTCCAAAATTTGGTGCAAGCCAAAATTTTGGAGGGTGGTTGTACCCACTACAACACTTGGCGACACATTGGTAGAACTCTAGCTTCTTTTTTTTGGTTCATTGCTAGCATAGGGCCTTGGTATTTTAGGGAGTATTGAATCATTGTGCGAGCTACTTCGACTTCCCCACTTACCCCATGGACATACATGGTTCACCCTTTCCAACTCAGTCAAACACAAACAAAATTTTAGCTTGATCACAATGTTTCAAATTCAGGAAGGGTAGTTTAGCTCGCGAGTTAAAGATTTTCAAAGTATAAGTTTTCATCTCTAGTGTTGCTCCACTACCATTAGGCTTGGATAGTAGCCCAATGGAGTCACGCAAGAACAAACACATTTCTCCACTACCAGCGAGCCTGGTCAGTACCCTGGTGGCATTGGATGTTTCACCTCTCTGCGCAGGAAGCCTTTCTCTTCTTTCACCTTTTTATTTTTCAAGAGGACTATGCGTAGGAACTTATTTATTTTTGGGGTGGAAGAGGGACCCCGACTTATTGAGAGAAAAAGAGTTTGTTCCTTCAGAGAAGCATGTAAGACCTCTAACATAGGTTTGCTCATTTGGATTTTACCCTTCTCTGTTTCTACTAGTTGGATGAGCTTGAACACACAGAGAAGAAAGGCTTAGTATAGGCGTGGGGCTTCCCAGTGTGGACACAGGTTCATGGTTGGACCAAATATTCCCTTATAGATGGTCCATATTTTCCATCAAGGCTTCATCGACTGAAGGTTATAACCAAGCACAGAGAAGACAGACACAAGATTGGCCAAGTGATGTAGTTTCACAAGTCTCTTTAAATTTCAGCCACATACTCTATTCAAAAGCCAGAACGTAGTAGTTGGCAACACGTATTTTTGGAACAAAAATAGTAATATACCAAGAAAACAAAAGACACGTAAACAAAAATAGTAAGCAGAATCAAACAAAGTAAAAACAAAGATAATAAGAAAAGCAAACAAGATGAAAATAACAAGCAACACGCAGACTATGTACATGGCACGACTTACTGAAGGTAATGCTTGAGATCTTGGCTGTTGATAGGAAGGTTGTCAATCCTCCCATCAAAGTGATTGCAGATGATATGTGGGTGGGCCAAGATTCTCGTGGACTAGTGTAAGTCCACTGGGCTTCGCTACCGAAACTTGGTGGCATTTGAAAAGACCTTTAAGTGAGGAGAACACCACTGCTTCATGTACTGTGTGCAACATAGGTTCAGATGATGGCATGAGGTAGTTGTTTTTATTCCGAGAATGGTTCAAGTTTCTGAAATCAATGCATATGCGGGTTTTCCTAGATTTCTTGCATGCAGAATTTAAATTAGAAAACCAAATATGATGACAAACTTTGCAAGTAATCCAATCATCCAAAATGTTAGTCAATTTTTTCTGTATAAGGAGTTCAAACAACATATTTGTTTTACCTGGTATTTGCTAAAATGGTTTTTCACCTCCTTTACCTGGTATCCCATGTTGAATTTCTCACGTGTCATGTGTACTCAGGTCATCATCTGCTCGTGTAGACGTGTCCTGGTACTGTTTGGTCAAGTAGTCAAAGATTTATCATTGTTGCAGTGTGTAGCTTGTACCAATATTAACTATCCTCAGATCATGATAGTTTCCTAGGTTGCTTTGTTCATTCGTAGTGGTGGTCCTGTGGGTTCCGCTGTTTCTTGGCCCTTCACATAAATTCTTTAAACTATAGAGCTTGTTGAGGGAAACCCCACCATTGGGAATGAGGTTGCCTTTCCTGCCCTCAGCTGTAGTTTCCAAGGGCTGCTCGTGCATACCTTCATCAATTTTTATGTCCTTGAAAGCATCAACACTGTTCACGAGGTAGAGTATCATTTTGAGTGCGGTCGCGTTGAGGTTGATGGTCTTGTGTAAGCTCAACACGAGTGCTTCATACTCAGCAACATTGTTTGTGCACTCGAACTTTAAGAAACTTGAAATCATGCATTTTCTGTTGTTTTGGGTGACTGAGATACACCCGATCCTTGAGCCGTCATGTTCCTTTAATTCATTAAAATCCATGGCCCACGACTTATCTGTACATGGACCATTTGGCATGTTGCTACTACTGCTACTGCTACAACTGGTACAATGTGTTGTACATGTTTCATTACCATTAGTTGGGCAAGGAAGGAGTCCCAACTGCATGTCTGATGGGGTTGGAGTTGGTCGTGCAGGATAACACCCCAATGTTGTTTCCAGGAGGCAGTTACCAAACATAAGTTCTGCGAATGCCAATGGTTTGTTCTCGTCGTTGAGGAGTGACATTGTGTTTCATATACCTATCAGATAACACCCGGATTTGGTTTCATTTACGCTTGTATGGAAGCCAGATGTGAGACTAGTCTGTAGCAAAATATCCATCTAGCTTGCTAGACCAGTCTCTGCTGAGTAGTAGACCATATGCTTCTGGTATGTCCACAACAACTATGTTGATGCATTGGTGGACTCGACTGTCATGAGATAGTCAAATGATCACGTCTCACAGTTAACCAATGGCTGGTACCGATATTCGATCAAGTTGGATGATTGGCGTGGATGTCTCACTCCATTGCGCATTGATCTTCTTAGAGATGGAGAGTGGCATAACGTTGGCTGTTGCGCCAGAATCAACCAAGAAGTTGTGAACATTGTAGTTAAAAAATTCAAAAGAAAGTAGGAATGGAGGGTAGCCTGAGTTTGCTTCTTCCACATGGAGTGTGTTGAGCAAAGTGGAGAGTGATTCAGGAGCCCCTTTGCTAGTAGAGGCTACGTTGTTCATTATTTCCTGTCCCATTGTGCGCAACAGGATATCTCGCTAACTCTGGACCTTGGCTAACTCGAACAAACTGATGTTCACTTAAGTTTTCTTCGTGTCTTCAACAATGTTGTAGTCTAGAGGTGGTAGACTTACTGAGGTGTCCAGGGTGGAATGGATGTTTATGTTGTCCAACGGAGTTTTTTGTAACTTGCTGTTCACGGATGTTGTTCACAGTTGTCTTCCTGGACTTACTTAGTGTTTTTTGCTTTGGGGCGACCAGTGGATCGACCTTCCTCATTAGTAGTCTCATCTTCTCTTACATTTCCCCAATTGTAGGGGGAGCGCCTTTACTCCTAAGATTGTAACGATCATTTTGCTTTTGGGGCTGCTTCTTGGTGTTCATCTTCAACATTACTTGCGAGCACTGATATGTGTTCACCACATGCCCAGAACTTAATGCTTCATCAGGTGCAACCTCTTCATCATCATTAGTCTCTTCCGGCTGCTCCTACATATTTCTCTCCACATCAAGTGTATGACTGTAGAAAGAACTAACGTCTCGCTTCCAGTTCAAACAAGAGTTCTCGGGGTGGTGTTCTTTGCGCAAGGAAAAAAACTTAGGATCTGTGCATCATTTGAGTTGGAACACAGGATTCTACATAGTTTTTGAAGCAAACCAATCACTGCTTGATGAGCCACTGGATGAGATGTTTGCCTATATTTGTCTAGGTGGATGGAAACTTGCAAATGTGTCCATTTTCCGTTTTTTGAGCTGGGACACTTCCGTAGTTAAGTTCTTGACAAGGTGAGTGAGGGTCTTAATATCAGTTGCTTCCTTGTCTCTACCCTTGCTTTCCATTGCTTGGGGGTTCCTACTCACATCCTTGGAGTCCTTCGTTGATTCGTCATCCTTAATGACTTTGATTGCGCGCAGGTCTTTCTCAACAACAATAGCCTCTGCGCAACTTTCCAAGAGTGTTGCTTTCACAGCTCGCTTGACGAACAGCGCAATGCTGGTTGGTAGTGCATACGTGTAGTAATCAACAGTGATGGAGTCATGAGGTTTAGTGTCCACTGCAAACTTGTTCAAAATGTGAATAAACCTCTGATTGAAGTCTTTTACTTTTTCTTTTCCCTCCATCTTGAGGTTCCCCAATTCTTTGAGTAGCATGGCTGGGGTCTTGTCATCAGCAAAATTTTGAGGAACATACTTTTGAATGCACCCCATTTTTGTATAGAGTTTGGTGGAAGGTTGTGATACCATGCAGATGCGCAACCGTCTAAGGTACATGGGAAAACTCTACATGCTACGTCATCATACCATGCCTCAAGGGTCTGTAGCTGTAGGTAGAAGTTGTCTAAGTGGTCTTCTGCCTTCACCGTACTGTCAAGGTTGAACTTGATGTTCATTCTCTCCACTCGTTTTGGCATCTTGTGTAGAACAACTTGGAGAGCCAGTGGTCCCTGAGTCATCCATTCAAGATTTGGGTAAACTAGTTCTTCTTCTTCATCCTCTTCCTCTCTTTCAAAGTATGATGGTTTCGGCTCTGAGTCTGTTGATTCATCTCTAACTCCTCCTCCTTCGGTGACTTTTCCCCCACCTCCTATACCGGAGTCTGATCCAAAATCACAAGAGTGGACTAGAGGTTCCTCTCCATCTTCAATATCTTCTACCAGACCTTCAAGTGTGGCAAGGACTACTTCTTCCACTGATGATACAACAACTCTTGTGGGAGTGGCTTTTGACTTCCTTGATGTGTGTGGAAGATGTTGTATCCCTCGGCTCAGTCTAACTGCTTTCAAAAACTAACGAGTGATGGGACAGACGGAGCGAAGTTAGTGATATGGAATCTCATGTTCAATCCTGGGAGGTGAGGAGTAACCAACTGTAGCGTCACGTGTAGGTGAGAGTGAGTGCGAGTTACTCCCTTGACCAGATGGTTGATGAATGAGTGTGAGGGGATGTTCGACCATATACAACTGGACACCCTCATTCTAGCACCAGAAATGTTGATGGTGTTGGACCCTCCAACATTTAGGGGATCACCCTGGTATGAAGTCCCAATTAGAACTCACACCATTTGGTGTGGGAGTCCCATCCGGTATGATGGCCCGGTTTCCATTGTCTTAAGGATTTTCCTCAACTCTTGCTTGTCAGCACAAGAGAGTGGTTTGCTTTGTCTTTGAGAAGTGATGTTTGTATGCCTGGTGAATGCTAGTGTACTTGTGTCAAAGGTTCTTTCACTGTAGAGGAAGAGGGTGGGAGTGAGTCCCAAGTTGGATGGGATGAAGTCCCAACTCAGTTAGGAACACACAACACAACAGGACATGCACAACTTCTGGAGGAGCAGTCCACACATATGTGGTAGTCACAACACACAGGGTACGATATTGCGTACAGCACTCAACGGATGAGTCCGCACGAGTGCAACGGTTGTTACAACAAATTTTATGTGAAAGTTCTATCTGATGTCTAGGGAGATAGCCACCATGGGCAAGACAACATTAGCATCATATAAAACACATTTTCATTAACAGATTATGCATTACAACAAGTGAAATAAGTTCAAGTGTTCAACATAGGTTAAAGAAACATGCATTACAATTGTTCAAGATTAGTATTACAACAGTTACAATACATGTGTGGAAACGTGCTGGCCTGTTAGTAGGCCTCTAAATTAAGTGAAAGTTCCAAGACACATCATTACACCATACATCACTAACCCTGAGTGTGGGGCATTGGAGCCACTACTTACTCCTCAAAGAAAAGATTACAGACTCCCTTGGCTATGTGGGAGAAGCTGAGGTGAAAAGTCCCTTCCATGTACAAATGAGGGGATATTTATAGCCAAGGGTGAAACTGACCCTTGTTTCTGTTCGACTACCCTCATGAATGTTTGACTTCCATGACTTTTTAACTTTACATGACTCTTTGTAAAACAAGTAGGTCTCTTGGACTTCCATGTTACATTACATTGATTCCACAACATGGACCATAGTGGCGATGTGGACAACATGACTCATGAAATGACTCAACATGATAGTGTTGGTACATTCGTGCTACTGTTGGAGTGCATGTCGAGTTGCAGTGCTGCTAGGTGATGGATGTTTTCATGGTGTATCACAGATTCACCTTTGCATGGAAAAGTGTGTGGAGTCTTCGATGGTCGTTGGTTTTCTCTATGTTTCTTTGGCACATTGCTCCTTGCTTGTGTGTTGGAAGGCTTGACATGCATATCTGTTCGCGAAAGGTGCATGTTTGTCCATTCGTCCGTTCATGAGCACATCTTGCATGTTTTCTTGTCTGTCCGTTTGCGAACACATCTTTGCATGATCATTCATTCACGAGCACATCTCTACGTATGCATCGTTCATTCGTCCGTTGGTGAACCTGTATTTCTGCATGTGCTCCCTTCGTTCATCTTGTTTGTCATCGTGCCATGTTTGTTAGTGTACCTATGCCTGCAGTCACTCATGACGAGATGACATCAAATCCAAAAACATCCTAGTCTACCATGATACATGATCATTTCAGATGTAGGTGACCAGGAGAGTTAGTAAGGTTGTGAGGCGGGATGATATCTCTAGGCACTATTGATGAAAACTGCGCAAGAATCACTGGGTGATGAAGATGGGAAATCCAAGTCGACAGTGACTATCCATGAGGTCTGGTTTGACTGGAAGGAAAAACTACGCAAATTTTGGGAGGGATCGTCTGGGATGCAGGAAGGCAAGGAAGACAGAATCTGCGCATTTTTCTGAATGAGCAGGAAACAGGGGCTCGAAGGAAAATTTTGCACACTATTTCTGGGGGAACAGGCCGGACTGCATGGAGGATCAACAGACAAGAATTGCGCAATTTTTTAGAGGAATTGGCCTAGAGCCTGGCAGCCAAAAATGCACAATTCCCAGAGGGAATTGGAAGTTGGCTGCTTGGTCACTAGCAGCAGAAACTGGACAATTCCCAAGGGGAATAGGCAGTCAACTACTAGGAGTTTGGCAACATAAACTGCATAATTCTTGGAAGGAACTGGTTGTTTGCTACTGGGAGTTGTTGGTGAGAGAAACTGCACTGAGGATGGGAGGTTAGCTTGTTGATCATTTATGCACAATTTTTGAGCTGATTAGATTGCTAGGCAGCAGAGGGCCTACTCATGAAAACTACACAATTTCCTAGATGAGTAGCATGTCGACTGTCGGGAGGACTGACTAGGAAAACTACGCAATTTTCTAAGGGAGATAAGGATGGGAACTTGGTGTATGTCCAGTCTCTCTGTGCAATTTTCTCAGTCAACAGAATGGGCAAGGTTAGCAGCCTCTCCGCAATTTTTGATGGGAGTCAGTCCTGAGGTGACTGCCAGGTTCAACTCTCTGGGTGGCTAGAATGAAAGTTGATTGAATCACTTACAATCAACGCAGTTTGGAAATACTTTCTTGGTGCTTCTACACTGTTCTAGGTGACAGTTGATTGAGTCGATGGCGGGGTGATGGTCTGGCTGTCAGAGGGGAGCTCGATAGTCAAAACTTTGGCAAAATGACTAAGTGTATGAACGATCGAAAGATGCATAAGTGATCATGCAAATATACACTCACATGACTCGATGACTCGATGAATCAAACCATCCAGACACACATGTTCAACATGACTGACCAATAACGTAAGCGACAAGCACAACAATCGTGATTGATCATTGATCGACCGTGATGACACTTGTGCAATAGTGAATGTGACTTCATTTCTGAGTGTGACAGATGCTTTCATACCAAACACAACAAGTTCAAACGACGCGAAGTCTTTGAGCCTCAACTAGAACATAGTCGCAAGCATGACTTAGACACCAACATGCAAAACTTGAATGAAATGAACAAGCAAGGCAGATGCAAAGACTCACACGGGCTCACGGAGTGAACCTGAGGGTGTGTAGTCATCAAGTGAAACTCTCAAGGGAGACTCTGAATTGGGTGCAAGCCAAAATTTTGGAGGGTGGTTTTAGCCTCTAAAATAAACATGTAGCTTGAAAATGAAATTGGATACCCTTGGATGGCTATAAATGCTTTTGGTTCGCACAAATGTGAGGTTGGTTTTCATAGGTCTCAAATTGCAGGGTTTGAAGCTCACACGTGTGATTAGGGTTTTTTGGTTCTCAGTCGCAGGGATGATACAAGATATTTTTGATTGCAGCTGCAGGTACACAAGCCTATGAATGTGGTTGGAGGGTTTCAGTTGCACGCATATCCCTCTCTCCATGCAATTGGAACCTAGGGTTTGATTTTGGTAGTTGACCGCATATTTCGACAGTTAATGAAAAATGACCACAAGCTTCTAAATCAGGTTTTTGATTATTAGCACTATTGGGTTCATCTCTTTGATGTTGTTTAGTTGATTTTGTTGGACAATTTTGTGGTTGAAAATATGGATCATTGTACTCTCTCTTTGCTGAAAACTTCAATGACAATTTAATAAGAAGAATAATTTGAAATGGTTTTCCCTCTTGTGGGGTTTTTCCTTGATCTCCGACCAATCCTGGTGTCTCTATGTGTGAATTATTTTCTTCTATTGTTCCTTTATGTTCCACTGAATTTTTTTATGATATTGTTCTTTCTACATAAATGCATATGTTGTTTAATAATGTTACAATGTTGTGGGGTGAATTCAATGTGTAAATGATGAAATGTAATTATCTAAATCAAAGAACAATATAGACCTAGGAAAAGTTAACGTGGAATCAAAGATGGGTTGAATAAAAGAAATTGAGATCACTCCTGAGAAGATACCTTTGATGGAAACAATAGAATATTTGAAGAAAGCCCAAGGAAATCTGATTATTAGGGTTTGATGTATGTTGGTACCATTCTAAGACCCTTTTTCCCTCCCAAAACATGACCATTTCCTACCTTTTTCTCATCATCCATTCCTCAAATGCCTTGGAAATTAATTAATTTAATAGTTTATAGTTGTTGAAATGCATATTAATTGATTTAGGGGTTTTGTGTTGACAAATTAGGATTTTAGGCCTAAATCACGACAGGAAGTCTCAACAACCTGTAAATGGCTTATTATGTGACATGTGGCATGGCAGCTAGGTAGGAGCGAAAGGCATGGATGAAAAGAGGAATGTCCAAGCATGGACAAGCACCTATCCCGCATTGGAAACATTCCTCCTATATGCACGGTCAACGCTTAGTCAACTCTGGCATGTTGGCACAAAGGCAGCAACAGCATTCAGTTTTTGTCCATTTGATTTTAAGTTGTTTCCTATTTTGATTTTGATTTTATGCATAAGTCGATTAGGAACATCTCTGCGTTTTTTTACCAAAAGCAGCAACAACCGCTATGGATAAACATCCATTTTTCAAGGGATGTAACGCATGTAATTAAAAGACCAGACCGGGACCTATGTTCGTTTACACATACACACTATCGTTTGATATTATAGTTATGTTTTGATATTGCTACTCCTGAACAGAACCTTTGGTTTTTTAATCTAATATAGCATACTTCGTTTTAATACTGTGATCGTGGTGTGATTATCTCGGTGTGCCAGAGACGCGGACAGGCCCTGCGTGTGTGGTATACCGACATACATTTCTTTTATGTTCACATTTCGTTTATGTTTGCATTATATTCACATTGTAGTTTTAATTTCGTTTACAGTCAATTCATTTGAATGAAACTTAAATGCGAATTATATATATATATATATTCAGAGATTTGATTGCAGTGATGAATGCGTTAATTAGATGTCTGTACATGTGATTGAATAACCCTCTCCCGGATTGTGAATTGCATCCCGTAAAGGATTCGATCTCGAGGTTGTGTATAAACACTGGTATGGATAATGGTTATGAATTTTCCTTTGCATGCCTTCATTAAATATTCATGAT
>APFE030494586.1:0-12293 GCA_000404065.3 Pinus taeda | reverse complement strand
CCCCTTCGTCATTTCTCTCGCAATCCTCCCCTCTCATATCCGCTACACTTCCCCGATGAAACCATATTTCCCTCTTCACCTTCCCCTATCCCTCCCCCCATTTCTGATGCCACCCCGACATCGAAACAAGCTTCGAGCTCATCCCCGACTCCTGATCTTAAAAAGAAATACAGATGTTTCAAAACCAAAGCAGAGGATATCTTCCTCAGACTTGAGGAGGACATCCAGTGGGGCGAAATTATGGATCATGCAGACAAAGTCCTGGTGGGTCGCATCAGGGGACGTAAATACTCAGCTTCTCGTTTGAAGGCCTGGGCCTCTGAAGTGTGGGGATATCATCTGAAGGACGACCCCTCTGTATAGACTTTAGTAAGAGGATGGTTTTTCTTTAAGTTTCGTTCATGCCGACCATACTAACTGGGTCTTGTCAACACAATGGCATTTTGAACATGCTCCAGTTCTCTTTAAGCGCTGGACTCCCATGTTTGACCCCGAAACTGAGTAGATTGGTATTGGGCCTATATGGGTTCAGCTCCCAGGCCTCCCATTACAGTATTGGTCCGAAGACATCTTCAGAAGAATCGGGAATGCAATGGGCACCTTCTTGGACTATGATAGATCCTTTCTTCAATCTGGTAAGATGTCTTATGCATGCATCCTTATCAACTTAGACACCAGGGGTGGTCTACAAAAACATATTACTATGCATTGGCGGGACTCGGCTCACAAACATATTATTGATTATGAAGGGATCCCGTATAGGTGTCGAAGATGTCACCTAGTCGGTCACCTATACCAGGACTGCCCACTTCTTCACAAGGATAAGAAGATTGATCAGGAGGAGGCCACTACACCCGCCCCCCCACCTTTTCACACTCGGCCACAGCCTAAGAAGCCCCAGGAAAAGCATAAGTTGGATGCTGATGCTACACAAGAACCTTCGGGTATCATAGTCGATCATCCTTTTTGCTCAGAGCCAGAACCTGCGCACATAGACCCTATTCAGTTGGACGAGGTAACAACGGTCTCGATTGACTCTTCCACTCATATTCATCTGGAATCTCCTTTTGTTGTTGGCTCTTCGTCTCATCAGAGCTCTAGCCCGCCATGCTGCTCACTTGATAATCTCTCTGGGGCTCCCTCCGATCGCTATGCGCCCCTATCCACTCCCCCTCTTGTTTGCTCCATTCCGGCCCCCTCTCCCACCATATCCCCGAGTTTTCCCTCCTTGTTCACCTCCTCCATCTCTGCCTTCCATGCCCCATCCCCCCCTTCTCCGCGATATGCCCTCAGATCTAGATCAAAAGATTATGGTTTTGATGCTATTGGTCTTGATACCAATTTTACTCTCGTCCCCCATAGGCACTCTCGGGGTCGTCCATCTCGCATTTCAAAAGCCAGACTTACAGTTGATGCTGAGATTGCCATTGGGCATCAGCAAACAATCCCCCGGGCCCTTAGAGCGAAGAATGGCCCTGCCCCCCATCCAACATGAAAGTACTCTCTTTCAACTGCAGGGGCTTTGCTAGTTCCCCAAAAAAACTAGCTCTCAGGAGATTGCTTACTACATCTCAGATTGACATTATTTTTCTTCAAGAGACCCTCTGTCCTGCTGACACCCTTGTCTAGTCTCTCAACTCCTGGATGCCTAACTGGACTTTTCATGCCATAGACGCATCAGGGAGATCGGGTGGATTAGCTATTGGAGTCCACAACAGAGGTGTCATGATCCGGAACATTTGGGGTGGCAGAGGTTTCATCAGCCTGGACGTTTATGTTCTCTCCATGAATATGGACCTTCGTGTCATCAACGTTTATGGCCCATGTTCAAACAGGGCTACTTTTTGGAGCGCGCTTTAAGAATCTGACTTATTAAAGGAGGTCAATATTATTCTCGGTGGCGACTTAAATTTCACCTTGGGTTTCTGCGAATCATGGGGGCACTCTGCCCAGGTAGACACTTTCTCGGATACCATTTCCAATCTGTTGGAGGAGCACCATTGGGTCGACATGCCCACTGCTAGGTTACAACACACTTGGTCTAACAATCGAAGTGGTTTACAGAGCTTGGCCAGAAAATTAGATAGATTTCTGCTCAAGGAATCTCTATACAACAGACTTCCATGCATAAGGCAATGGGTCGGCTCCGAGGGCATCTCGGATCACCGCCCTATATTCTTGGACACGGTTGACATCTACAACAAGATAAAGAGCCCCTTCGAATTTAATTCCTCATGGTTAAAGGACCCCTCCTACATTCAATTGGTATCTGATTATTGGCAGAACAATCCCATCAGGGATCATGAAGAACATACTTCTGGTTTTGTTAGAAAACTATCCGAACTCAAGCGAGTATCCAAGCATTGGGCTCACCAGAAGCGCATCCGCGATGACCATACTCTAAAGGAGGTAGAGAGGATCATTGCCACATTCGAGGATTCCGATGAAGGTATCTTCCCCAACGTGGGAAGCAAAGAACAGTATAACTCCCTCGTAGCCAAGCGATCCCAGATTCTGAAGGATAGAGAAGCAAGCTGGCGGTTGTGCAGTAGGGCTATATGGCTCACTGAGGGGGATGACAACACGAGTTTCTACCATAAATTTGCCAATGGCCGCAAAGCCATCAACACTATATGGGAATTAAGGGATGAACAGAATCAGTTAATTTCATCTCAGCGGAACTTAGCCAGATTAGCTATCAATCATTTCAAGGGCATCTATTCATCTCCCAGAGAGGCCAATATCCTGGAGATTATGAGAGTGGCTGAAAACTTTCCCAGATTTGTTCTACAAGAAGAATCAGAGGACCTCACAAAGGAAGTGACCATGGAAGAACTCGAAGCCACCATTAAATGGTTCAAGAAAGATCGAAGCCCTGGCCCTGATGGTTGGACCATTGAATTTTACATTGCTTTCCTTGATATTCTGGGCAATGATATTCTCCGTATTATTGAGAAATGCAGAAGACATGGTAGAATTTCATCCGCTATTAAATCCACTTTCATTTCCCTTATTCCGAAAGCCAATCATCCAACCTCTTTCGTTGACTTTTGCCCCATATCCCTCTGCAACTGCCTTTATAAAATTATTGCCAAGATAATCACCAATCGTCTTAAGCCTATTTTATCTCGCCACATATCCCCTGAACAATTCGCTTTCCTCAATCACAGAAAGATACATGAGGCCATTGCTACAGCCCAAGAGCTCTTACATTCTCTTCATATCAAAAAACAAAAGGGCCTGATATTCAAGGTAGACCTTTCAAAAGCTTTCGATAGAGCCAACTGGCTCTACCTCAGGCTGCTTCTGACACACCTTGAATTTCCCCATATCTTTATTAAATGGATAATGAGCTGCATTACTAATGTAGATTACAGCGTCCTTCTCAATGGAGAGGCCACATCTTTCTTTACCTCTTCTAGAGGGCTTAGGCAAGGTTGCCCCTTATCTCCGCTCCTATTCCTTCTCATAATGGAAGGCTTGAGTAGACTCATCACATCCGCCAGGGATAGGAACCAGATCATTGGAATCAATGTCTCTGAATTTTTTTATCTAACTCACCTTTTATTTGTTGATGACATTCTCATTTTTCTTAATGGATGCATAGGTGACACTGCTTCTCTCCAGAATATTTTTGCACTCTTCCAACAGGCTACAGGTATGCAGATAAACAAAAGAAAATCAACCATCATGGCTATCGAATGCTCCCAAAAAGAATCTGCATATGCATCTCGTCGATTCCCCTTCATCTCTTTATCACTAGCTGACGGCATCAAATATCTAGGGTACAAACTAAAACCCCTGGGCTACCGGATTGCAGATTGGACTTGGTTAATAGCAAAGGTGGAGAAAAGATTGTTGGTTTGGTATCACAGATATCTCTCAAGAGCTGGTCGATTAACTCTCATAAAGGCAGTTATTGAAGCCACTCTAGTATACTGGATGACCTTGGCTTGGATACCTCGTGGCATCCTGAACAGATTACAAAATATATGTGCTAGATTTTTATGGAAAGGTCATCATACAGGGAAGCAATTTGCCTGGGTGAAATGGGTCACCATTGCTCGGCCCAAACGTTGGGGCGGATGGGGCATAAAGAATCTCGATCTCTTTGGCAAGGCTCTGGCAGCCAAACTCAGTTGGAACCTCCTGAACTCTGACAGCCTATGGTCTCGTGTTGCTCAGAGTAAATACATACAACTGATGCATCTCATGGATTGGTTCCGGCAACAACACGACCCTGGACGCAATATATCAAACATTTGGAAAGTTGTCCTCCAATCTCTACCTCTATTGCGGGAAGGTATCACCTGGCGCATAAAAAATGGAAATAGTGTAAGGATTGGGGTGGATCCATGGGTGGGGTGCGGAAATTCGCACAGGTTATCAGATGGTCTGATCGCACACCTTCATAACAGAGGCATCACACATATGAATCACATTGGGGACAGCGTGAACTCCACCTTTCTACAACAGGCTTGGGCAACCCACCACGTACTGGAGATACCCAAGCAATGGCAAAATGAATGGTGGGCTTAGACTGACGCTCTCACACAGGCGCACATCAGACTCACAGAAGGCCCCGATGAAATTATGTGGGCAATCGCAAACCATGGATTATACTCTCCCAGGTTGGGATACTTAAACTTATGGAAGCATTCAAGCCCCCGTATATTCTCCCCATCTAGAAAGATATTTGGAAGCTGGACGCAGCCCCTCGCACCAGGCTCTTAATGTGGAATATCCTTTTTGATAAAATCCCCACAGGAACCAATCTCATGAAGCGCTCATTCCATGGTCCGTTCAGATGCCATCTGTGTTGTTTAGAAGAGGAAAGCACAGAACACCTGTTCTTAAATTGCAATGTTACTAAATATTTCTGGCATAACATATCTTTATATAATCCATCCCTCAAAGTCTGGCAGGGGCCAAATATTATGGAGGTGTGGAGCAATTTGTGTCGTCTGCATACAGGCAAATCCATTAATATGCCACTACTTGTTTGCTAGGCGATATGGATCGCTCGGAACCAGGTCATTTTCCAAAACAAGGTGCCCCATTGGCCTGTCATTCTAAGCCACACCATCGCTGATTATGAATTACTCCCTGAGGCAGATCCAAAAAATACAATCCGCACAAACAAGCATTTAAATCTGGACAAAACAAAGCCTTGGGCATTCTTCGACGGCTCTGCCCAAGATACAGGATGCGGTGGAGGAGCACTGTTATATCTCAGCGATGATCATTATTACAAAATACAGATCAAGCTTGGCAGAGGCACCAATAATTTTGGTGAGTTAATCACATCAAAACATATCATTCATTTTGCGATACAGAAACAGTGCAACCACCTTCAATTATATGGGGATTCACAAATTGTTTGCAACTGGCTGAAAAATTCATCACACTGTCATGCTTTCTCTCTAAGACATATCCTTGAAGAGACAAAAAGACTGATCACAACATTTGAATCCTTCAAATGCAGCCACATTTACAGGGAACAGAACACCGAGGCGGACCAACTACCTAAAGAAGCAGTGCAAAATCATGGCGATGACTGGCTAATCCAAGAGGTAATTGATGGTACATTCTATCAGCACTATCACAGACCTTATCATGACTTTCATTAGGAATGGGTCTCCGACCCTCATAAAATCTTGCTCATATTCTTGCAGTTTATTGATTATCATATCTTATGATGAATCATCTGCGTAGCTGTATCAGCTTTAGTAGTTCTCCCTGCGTAGAGCCGGAATGTAATGAGTTATTTTTTCTGTTTCTTCTAGTTCTGGGCATGTACAACCTCTGTCACTAGGAATCCATGTGTGGATTTATGAAAATGGAGGCTCCTTCAGGAAGGTCTCTGAAACACTATATGAATGCTACAGCATCTACAAAATGTAATTTCTCCAAATTAATAGAAATTGCGACTTTTTCCTTATGGGAAAAAAAATATGAATATTAGATTTAATAATAATAATAATAATAATATTGATCTTTTAATATTAATATTAGGGTTAATAATGTTTTTATGCATGGTATTAATAATAATTTCGTCCATGGTATTTGGACCATAGACTTGGTATATAATTAGATGTTGATTTCTAATCCTATTTGATATATTTTTATTTATTTACTGTACTTATTTATACCTCTTCTATATTTATTTATTTACCATACATCGTTTATAAATATGGTATTTGGCCCATGGTATTAATAATTATTTGTCTCATGGTATTTTGCCCGTAGGATTCAGCTAATTTTTTTTTTGGATTTTTCGTAAACATAAAGAGGTTTATGGAGTAAATATAAAAAGAAGTTTTATTTCTTTACCATACCTCTTTTTGAGTGTTCGTAAACTTATTTATATTTTAAATATCTATTGTGTTTATACATAATAATAATTAGATTGATTTTTAAATGGGGTTGACATTAGATTAAAAATGTTAAATGTTAAAAATTACATTTACAATCAATTTTCTCAAACATAAATGATCAACCAAGGTAAGTCTTTTATCTCAAGGTTATCTTTCAAACTATATCGAGGAAACAATTTCTAAGTGACATTAGCTAATTTCTAATGATAAGTTTTCTTCTACCAAAAATGGAACACAATCAAACCAAAACATGTGGTCACTCTTCACACTTGCACAAATGGAAATCAATCCAAAAAATCCACACCCTCAAACCCTTAGTTGCATAAAGATAACTCATTTCACACAATGCTGGAAATAAAATCACACTTGCAACGAATTATAAATCTATAGTAGCAATGAAATAGTAGTAGCACATGGCTAGTAAGGATCAATATAAGATACCTATACTTGGCTAGTAAGGATTGATACAAGACTACCTATACTGACACATGAGAAATCTGCATTAAATATTTTAAAAGATAACGTTTCCAAATTAACATTAGTATATCAACAAGAATATGTAACAATGATGAATTGAAATAAGAAGAAGTAAAATTCCATAACCTACAAGTAAATTAAAATGATTAAATACATAACAACGATGAATTGAAATAAGAGAAAGTAAAATTACATAACCTTCAAGTAAATTAAAATAATTAAAATACATTACCTCTACGGACACAATAATGCTTACTAAAGAGGATGGCCCTTCCTCCTTAGTATGGGGTTGGTCATTCACAACTCACAAATTAACAAATTAGATATAAGCCACAAAATTGCAGAGATTTCATGAGCTTTGGAAATGAGTTACAAGATGCACTTGTTACCAGCATTATTGTTCCAACACCTTCCTAACCTAACGTACTAACACCCCCAACCTACCTTCTAGTTGTACATATATACAAGAAAAGGTTGGGGGCAATTAGAACTAATTCCCCTAAATGTGGATTGTCAAAGTCATGGACAGATTTACAAGATATTGTGATTTCTTGTTTTTAAAAGATATTAGTTGGAAAACAACTTGAGATCTAATTGCAAATGATTAAGATATCATATAATCATCTTAGAATAACTTGGAGCTGTTTCAGTTGATAATTGGTTTCTTTGTTTGAGACGTAGCCTGTCAATGACTGCGACAAGAAATATGTTCCCAAAATACCTACATGTAGCACCGAATCCACAAACATTTTGGAGAAATTGCTTCAAGTTCACTTAATTGGGGATGTTTTGAAAAAAACCCAAGTCACAAATTTCTAGTATTCATCTTATTCTGTATGCAAATCACAACTGAATTTGGTCACCTCATTATTCCTTGTGTGAGCTATTTCAACTTTAGATCATGATTTGGAGCCTAATGGAGTTGATATGGGTATGATTTAGGTAACGTAAATCCATGTAAACATCCCTAGGAATAAACTACATGTTGTAGAATTCCTCTTGGAGCTATGTAGATATGCTAACCATGGAGTTTGGTCATTGTTACTACATGGGATCCAATGGAATAGCACTAGGAAAACCATAATCAACAAAACAAAAAATAATCCTTTCTCATTCATTAAAAATAAAGGAAAATAATAATAATTAACTACTTTAATTTTTGTAAGCTTAATGTGGCACACTAATGAAGAACACATTAAGATGGGTGATAGGTGGACAAAGAGGTGTGATAAATGACTAAAAATGGTTGTTTGTGCTGGTGAAAAATGGGATAATTTGTTGGCCCAACACTTGGTAAGTTTGATTCTAACGCAGATGAAGGAATTTTCCTTGGGTATGCAATTATAAGAAAAGGGTAAAGTGTTGTAACAAAAGGACTAAGAGGATTAAACAATGTATATATGTGAGAGTGGATGAATATGTACACCATACAATAAATTCTCAAGAGAAATTAGACATGGATGGTGAATCTATGTACCAAAATGAAGGACCTGAAGGTATGGAGGAAGAAGAAGATGAAAATATACAAGAATAAGAAAATGAAGAAGATGAGGATTTACAAAAAGCATCTCATAAATACAAAAATCCATCAAGATATGTGAAAAAGAAATATCCCAATAGTAGGATTATTAGAAGTAAACATCTTACTATGCAGACAAAAGAAATATTTAAAGGAAGTCCCAAACAAGCAAACTTTGCACTGTTGTGAGAGATAGAGCCCATGAATTTCAG
The DNA here is from genome assembly GCA_000404065.3 of Pinus taeda. Taxonomy (NCBI): domain Eukaryota; kingdom Viridiplantae; phylum Streptophyta; class Pinopsida; order Pinales; family Pinaceae; genus Pinus; species Pinus taeda. Next base: position 3,708 of record APFE030494586.1, on the reverse strand, counting down.
CCATGTAAGTGTTGGATTAAGGAAATTGATGAAGATATACATCAGATGGAGAAGAATAGTACAAGGGAATTGGTTCCTAGGATGAGGGATAAGAATGTCATTGGCACAAAATGAGTGTTCAAGAATAAACTAAATGAAGAAAGTCAGGATCTGAGGAACAAGGCCATATTGGTATGTAAAGATTCAACTTAAATAGAAGGTATATATTTCTAGGAAACCTTTTCCCATGTATCCTGAATTTAAGCCACTAGAATGTTTTTGTCATTTTCTAATAACAAGAAATTTAAATTTTATTAGATGGATGTCAATTTAACCTTTCTTAATGGTAATTTATAAGGGGAAGTGTACATCGAGCAACTTGAAGTTTTTCTGCTCTCAGATAATTAAGACCATGTGTGTAGATTGAGGAAATATTTGCATGGGCTAAAGCATGCTCGAAGAGCATGATCATACGTCGGGTTGAATAAGTATATACAAAACAAGGGTTCAAAAGAGGAACAATAAACACCAATTTATATTTTAAATATGAAAATAAAAGTTTGTTTATTATTATTGCATATGTAGATGACATCATATTTGGAAGTGATTTGGAGAATATGTGACATCAATTTTTTGAAGAAATGAAAAAGGAGTTTGAGATTTCCATGCTATAAGAGTTGTCATTCTTTATTAGGTTGCAAATCACTCAGTCACCCAAATTTATTTTCATCTCCAATTCAAAGTATCTAAAAGAAAAATTGAAAAAGTTTCTAATGGATGGCTGTAAACTTGTGTGTACACCTATGGTAACTGACTGTAAACTAAGAAAAGAATATGAGTCCCCCACTTTCAATACAATGATCTACATTTCCATGATTAAAAGGTTGTTGTACCTAACTGCTTCTAGGCCATATATCATACAAGAAGTACAACTAGTGGCTCGATTTCATGAAATCCAAACGAAATTCATGTTAACATAGTCAAGAGGATGTTCAAGTATCATCAAGGTACAATAAAGTATGGTTTATGGTATGAAATAGGTAAGGAATTTTACCTAAAGGCCTATATTGATGCTGATGAGGATGGTGTGTTGCTGACATGAAGAGTACCAGTGGAGCAACATTCTTTTTGGGGAACTATTTAGTGTTATGGATAAGCAAGAAGAAAAATTCCATTTCATTATCTATAGCTAAAGTTGAGTACATTGTTGAAGCTACTTGTTGTACTCAAATTTCATGGATGAATTAAACATTAAAGGATATCAAAGCTTAACTTTATGATCCAATATGCATTATGTGTGATAATATAAGTTTCTTCAACATTTCCAAAAATCCTGTTATGCATTCAAAGACAAAACACATGCAAATTAAATACAATTTCTTGATAGATCAAGATGTTGATAATGTTGTGATATTGGAATATGTGGCTACTAATGAATAGGTTGCATACATTCTTACATTTCGAATATTGAAGGAGTCCCTTGAGTACCTTAAACAAAAATTGGGACTAGTATACCCCTCATCAAAATGACTTAGAGTGTATGAAGTTACAAAACTGAACACTTCCTTGAGTTATATCATGAGTAGGATATAAGAGCAGAACACTGCATCGGAGTAGTATAATGAATTGTTATGGTGCAGTGATCATGAAAAATATGTTGGTTGGACATCTATCAAAGAAGCTATGTTAGTTGGCGAATGCATAAAGTCAAGGGGAGAGTCTTCAATTTAGTAAAGTCTTTGGCATTGATGTCAAAGGGGGAGAAGATATCATGCTCAGAAATTGCTCAAAGCATTGGGTTAGATGTTGAGAAATGATCACTAATACTCAGATCAAGTAGCTCAACAAGGCATAGTAAGTAATGAATGCATATTCAGGGGGAGTATGGAATGTAGATAAGAGTGATCCCAATTGGTGTAAAGGGGAATGTTTTTGAACACTATGTTCTATATATTCTCGCTGCATTTCATTTTCATTTTCATCAATGAAAAAAGGGAAGATTGTTAGACATGGTGTTGGAGATTGTTGGACATAGTGTTGTCATTGATTGCCTCCTATGATTGGTCTTGGATATTGTTCTTATGTAGTCATTGAGGTAAAGGGAAACATCGAACTAGTTCTTTAGGTCATCGGTAGAGAACCATCATAGTAGTAGAATAATTGAAAAAATCTTAAAAACAATATAATTATGAATGGTTCTGTTGTGCCATACAACAACCCCCCATTTCATATCATTACTATTCCAAAATTATAATGTGAAATGGGTCCCTTTTAATTTTTGTTTCAAATTGGTATCAATTTAGAGTTCTATTTCAAAAAAGGCTCAAATAAAAGGAAACATTATTAAAAGACCTTTCTAAACAAAACCAATCAAAAATCCCAATATAAAACAATTTATCATTATCATTGTGATAAAGCGATCGCAAGATCGCGTATCGCAATGACAAAGAAAGCACAAATTAAGGGACGTCTTGGTTTTCGCCGATGCGAAATTGCTATCGGATATCGCCAAAAGAATAAAGTAACATAAGCATTAACCCTTGCTCCGATGCAATGCGATATCGGCAATCGGCAATCGGCAATCGGAAATCACACTTAAATGCAAAAAGCCTCCCCCTCGCCCGATGCGTTGCGATATCGCTATCGGCGATCGGCGACTCACCATGCCCTCATTTTAAGCGGCCTACTAGCTATTTTCGACGCGATGCGATATCGCTATCGGCGATTGGGGATTCCAAACGAAACTAATGCAATAACTTAGCATTTCCCTGATGCCCGAGTGTGAAACAGGTAAAAAGCGCAGTTTTCAAGGTAATGGTCATAAAGATAGTTTAATATAATTTATTCGTAATTAAGGAAATATCCTTTGAAAATCCGCTCATCCACATTCAAACTGCCAAATCGCCCAAGGCATGCTTCAAATATATCATTCGGCCATTAACCGAAGTGACTGGTATTATTGAGATTGACAGGCCATAACGACCATTTAATGAAAACAGCAGGCTTGCGATCTATCTACGGATTTGATCCTAAGGCCACCTCAAGTCAATTAATCGCTATGAATGCATCCAGATATATATACTTCATGTTGTTCAATTCATGTTATTGTTGTCTATGTTATGCCTATCTTTCGCTCTATGCAAGATTCTTCCACAGAGACAAAATTAAGTGGGATGGGAAAGAAATCCAAGAAAACTACAATGCCCACCGCTCTGCAATTTGCAGGGCAAGTTGTCATTGATCCAAGCAGAAAGAACAAAGGGCTTATATCAGATACAACATGCTTAGGACTTACCAAGACCACTTGGCAAGGGACTTATAATTTGATTGAAGCGGAAGAGCCAAAGGTGACCGGAATAGAAATTTCATTTGATAATACCAGCAAATCTGATGCCAATTTAAAAGACTTGGCCGACTCCTTTCTACACTGAATAGCGGCCCGGGAGAAAATTGTTCCTGACACGGATGTGCTAAGGTGGGCAATCCAAGAGCTCCCAATTATCAACAGATTGTTTAGCACTGCGAACGGGAGGATTTTCGGTTCTTTTCAAGCCGAAGATCTAAGGCTAATGTATCACTTACCAGTAGAAGAGAAGAAATATAATGCTGCATTTCTGGAGAAATTTCGAGCAGATAACGAGACAGAGTCTGAACCAATTCGAGGTTGGAGACAGAATCCAGCAAAACACAAGCATGAAACCTCGGGTAAGTACTCAGTTGACTCCCTGT
>APFE030494580.1:23637-56740 GCA_000404065.3 Pinus taeda | reverse complement strand
AACCAAATCCTCCTTTTACCGACCCTACCATGTGGAATCCTTGGACTCTTCAGCAACCTTATTTCAATCAATGGAACCAAAACTGGACAACCCAACAAATTCCATTTCCTCAACACCAACAATATCTTTCCTTTCCATCTAATGCTCCGCTGAATAACCAGTCAATTAGACCCCAACTGCCTGTACAACCTAACCCCAACTTGAATAATAATAAAGCTCTGCAGGTAATTGATATTCAAGGTCAACCTGTCTCCCCTAAGCAATGTAATGATATCCATTTACGTTCTAGGAGGATAGTTAAATCCATCATTGATGACATTACTGACTCTGAAAAAGAGGAAACTAGAAAAGAAAAGTCATCTAACAACAATGTTGAAATGGTTGAATCAGCTTCTAACAAGACTGCTCAAACAGCAGAGCCACCCTTCCCTGAACGACTGGCTATTACTAAAACATTTGAGCCACATGCTTTTAACCTTTTAGGAGAACTGCAGAATTATATGTCAAAATTCTGCTATTGCAAGCACTAAGAGATGTTCCTATTTATGCTAGAACTCTTAGGGATATCTGTATTAAAAAGCCTGGAAGAAAAGCTAAGGAACCCCTCACAGTCCATGTGATGGGAGAACTGACTGCTTTGATGACATAAAAAGACCCCCCTGTGAAATATGGTGACCCTGGTCACCCTACAGTAACAGTTCAAGTTGGTAAAACCTTTGTCTCTAAAGTTCTAGTAGATCTGGGTGCTGCAATAAATATTATGACACTTGAAACAACACAATTACTGCAGTTGATACATTTAATTAGGGAAACCCCAACCATCCTAGAGTTGGCTGACCGCTCTACAATTAAACCCGAAGGAGTCATTGAAGACCTGGTAATTTCCGTAGAATCTTGGAATCACCCAACCGACTTTGTTGTGTTACAAACTAAAAGAAAGTTGGGGGGTCATCCATTGATTCTAGGAAGACCTTGGCTCGCTACAGCAGATGCTTTTATCAGCTGTAGGTCTGGATCAATGACAATATCTAATGGGCAGGAAACCAAACAGCTGACTCTTCACCCTCATGCCACACCCATGATTAATAACAACAATTCAGTATGGTTAGATTATGAGGATGAGGAAACCCAACCTATTTTAACTGTCGGACAAGTTTTAACTTTCAAAGACTCAACCGAAGTTGAATTAATCAACAACTTTATTTCTGAACCTTCTTTGGTCAGTCCAGAAAGACATAATCACTTCACTGCAATCTTGGAATCTGAATCCCAGCAAAACCTTGAAACTGAAAATTTACCTCAGACATTTTTGCAGCCCCTCCAAAAGTATAACAGTAGAAATCGAGCCAGGTAAAACATTAAATATAAATCCTAATCTAACAGACGATCAAAAACAGCTGTTAGTGAAGCTACTCCGTGAAAATAAAGAGGCATTTCCATGGGATTATACAGATATGAAGGGCGTTTCTCCTGAACTATGCACCCACCGCATTTATATTAAAGAAGGATACCGCCCAGTCTGTCAACCACAAAGACGAATGAATCCCAATTTAAGGGAAATTGTAAAAGAAGAACTTCAAAAATTGTTGAATGCAGGATTTATATACCCAATATCTGATAGTGAATGGGTTTCTCCACTAGTAATTGTACCCAAGAAAAATGGGAAATGGCAAGTGTGTGTGGACTATAGAGCCCTAAATGACGCCACCCAGAAAGACCATTTTCCTTTACCATTCATTGATCAGGTATTAGATAACTTGGCAGGTAAGAAATTATTTTCCTTTTTGGATGGATTTAGCGGATATAATCAGATAAAGGTCGCACCCTAGGATAAGGACAAAACCACTTTTACTAGCCCATGGGGGTGCTTTGCCTATAGGGTTCTTCCATTTGGGCTATGTAATGCCCCAACAACATTTCAAAGAGCGGTGGTAGGGATTTTTTCTGATATGATCAATGATTCCTTAGAAATATCTATGGATGACTTTACTCCTTATGGCACAACCTTTGAGGATGGTCTACAGAACCTTGAAAAAGTACTTAAGCGATGTATAGAAGCACACCTTGCCTTAAGTACTGAAAAATGCCATATGATGATGAATCAAGGTATTGTATTGGGTCACTTCGTTTCATTTTTAGGAATTCAAGTCGATCCAGCTAAAATACAGGTAATTCAGACCCTCCCTATCCCCAAAACCCAAACTGATGTGAGAAGTTTCTTACGACATGCCAGGTATTATAGAAGATTTATCAAGATTTTTTCTAAAATAGCTTCTCCTCTGTTTGCGTTACTAACGAAAAATGTTGAATTTAAGTGGATTGATGATTGTGAAAAAGCATTCGATGAACTTAAACATCAGTTGTCTACAACTCCCATTTCGAGAGGACCTGATTGGGCACTCCCCTTTCATATATCCTCTGATGCCTCAGAAACTGCCATTGGAGCTGTCTTGGGATAGGAAGAAAACAATCTTCCCTATGCCATTTATTTTATTATTAAAAACATGACTCCTGCCTAACTAAATTATACAGTTACTGAGAAAGAATTCCTAGCAGTTATTTATGCTATCAATAAGTTTCAGCATTACATTACTGGTTATACTACTTTTGTGCATACTGACCACTCGACCATTAAATACATAATGAACAAGTTAGTTACCAATGCTCGAGTTACCAGATGGTTATTGTTATTACAATAATTTGATATCACAATTGTAGATCGACCAGGAAAAGAAAATGTAGTTGCTGATTTCCTTTCTCGGTTAAAAACTAATGAAAATATTCCAGTCGATGATTCTTTTCCTGATGAGTATTTATTTGCAGTATATTCTCACTCACCTTGGTATGCAGACATTGCCAACTACTTAGTTGCAGGGAAATTACCATCACACCTACCGCATAGAGAAAAAAAAGGAAAATTATTCAGTAAAGAGCTGGGTACAGCTGGATAAGCGGTTATCTGTTTCACATAGGACTTGATCAGGAGATCCGGAGATGCATTGGTGAAGATAAAATTTATGATGTATTGAAAGCCTGCCACGATGGCCCTTGTGGAGGACATTTTGCAGACAAAAGAATAGCACACAAGATCCAAATAAAATCCCATATCGCTTGTAATTACCAAGTAGCTCAACATTTATAATTTCATGTTAGGTCTAATATGTTAGGTCCTTATAATATTAATGTAGCCACCTATTGCTATATCTGTGCCCATGTAGCCCCCATATTGTTATTGTTGTGCCCCATAAAAGTCAGTATTTTTATTATTATACCCTTAAATTATCATTGTTGTGTAGGCTATGATTATATTGTTACCCCTTAGACTCCTATATATAGGAAGTCTATTTCTCAAGTCGTTTATCTATATTTTCTTTCGTTTTGTGTGTTGGTTGCATAACATTTCATATCATAACTTTGGATTTTAGGGTTTTGATTCTTCAAATAGGTCCTCTTAGAATTTTCATTATAAATGTTTTTTTATGAAGATTCTAAAGATGAAATTTCAACCATGTGGACAAGAAATCATGGTTAATTTTGTGTAGAAATTTTAGATATTGGCTTGCTATATTTTCCGAGAGATGGTCCGAATAAGTTAGGCTTTCTACAGCGTCCAAAATTCAGTCTCAAATAGGAGGCCTAGGGGAAACTATCATAACTTTATGCTAAGGAATTGAATTTGAATTTTGTAAAATGTGACTAAAAGTGCACGAAATGTTCTTTTTGGTCTATCAATTTTAAGGATGAAGGTTAAAAAATTGACACATGGCATCTTGACCAAGTTCTTTCTACTGAACCAGTTCATAATCATGTCATCATCAGAGATTTGGTATAATTTATATTGAACAATACAATATTTATCTTACTTGTGGCTTTGGTCATGTTCTATAAATTTCAGGGATGAAGGTTGAAAAAATGACACACGACATCCCGTAAAAGCTCTCTCTACTGAACGAGTCCATAGTCATGTCATCATGGAAGATTTGGCATAACTTTATATTGAAGAATCCAATTTTGGTGTTACTTGTTGAATTGGAAAGAAACTCAGAGTGCTACCAAAGGATCAAATTTAAGACATTGGGAGGCCAAAATTTCAGAGATACAATCGCTTCAATATCGAGCTCCGAAAATCAAGAAGAAAAAGGTGTGTATGTTTTTATACATTTTCATAAGTTTTGTTTGAAAATCAGTCTGAAGTAATTCAAAAGGGATAGTAAGCATAGATACCATTATTTGATTTCAATATTCTTCAAAAAAGTAAAAGAATACTCCTAGTAGGAAACCAGAAAGTTATACTATGAAACATGAAGAAGAGGAAGAAATGCAACATTATATATTGAAATTGTGTGATTAAGTGCAACACGTTTCACATTTGGAAAGAGTAAAAAAAAATGAAATGGAATATAAGATGGATGGTTTAAAGAATGTTTTAAGAGAAGACATGGAAGGTTTGGAGGATGGATTAAAAGCATACATGGAAGGTTTAGAGGATGGATTAAAAGCATATATGGAAGACTTTAAGGAAGGTTTGTCAACGTTGCCACAAGAAATTATTTTTAATGGTGAAAATGTATTCAATGAAACCCATGATGAGAAAAAAAAATATTAATCACGATTTTAGAGACTCTAACTTTGGATTTAAGACCAAATTAGAAAGACTAATATGGGGAAGTTTGATGGAAAGGGTCCAGTAGCATGGATACTATAGATGGAGCAGTATTTTAATCTAGATGATGTTCAACACACACAAAAGGTACACATTACATCGTTATATTTAGAACCTAATCAGTTTGTATGGTATCAAAGGGTTTTTTCTCATAAACCATTTGTCACTTGGTCAATTTTTATGGAGGAAATGATTCCAAATTATGAGAATATAAAGAGAAACACATTATTTAGCCAATTGATAAATCTAAAACAAAAGGATTCAATGGAAGAGAACATTAAGGATCTCGAAAAATTAAATATTAGGGTAATTGATATTCCAAAGGAGCATAAGATTGATTTTTTCACAGGAACTTTAAATGATAACATCCAACATTAGGTTCACCTTTGGAAATCTGATTCATTAGAGAAAGAATCCAGGGTGGCAAGAAAATTTGGAAGAAAAATTATGGCAACAAGAAAGTCTTACACTTAGAACTATAAGCATGGAAGTGTTATTGCTCCTATCCTTCCACAACCTACAAGGTTGAGACCACAACAATTAGAGGAAAAAAAGAGCAAAACTAATTTGTTAAAGTTTTGATATAAAATACACTAAAGGTTGTAATTGTTCAAAGAAGAAATTATTTTACATCGATTGTGAAGAGGAAGAAAAGGAATAAGAAACATCAAAAGAAGAGGATATACACCCAAAGCAAACCCCAGAGAAAGAAGAAATGAATCTGAACATATTTTGGAATGCATTGGTGGGAATTACCACATCTCAAACTCGCAATATAGAAGGATATATCAACAAGAAAAATTTAATAGTGTGAATTTATTCAGGTAGTACCCATAACTTTCTTCATTGCAATATAGCAAAGGAATTGAATTACTTTCTATATCTAATAACGCAGTGTTAAGTTATGGTTGCAAATGGAGGAACTATAAATGGCTATAGAAAGTGGCATAATATCAATGTAACCATTGGGGAATATGTATTTAATAGTCCAATTATTTCCACTCCAATGGGTGGTGTTGATGTTGTACTAGGATTCCAATGGTCACAATCTTTGGGTACAGTAACCTTTAATTTTCAATAAGGTTTCTTGATTTTTTTTCTCAGCAGAAAGGAAATTCAATTAAGTGGTATTGTAGGGAAAATAGGGAATATAATCAACTCCAATGGTGTGAAAAATATTTTGAAAAAATAAAAATGGGGTGTAATTTCACAATTATGTTCACTAGAGGTTCAAACATCGAAATCATATATTTCTCTCCATCTCCAAAAACTCTTAGATAATCATTCCAGGGTATTTGAGAGTCCCAAAGGCCTCCCACCTACTCATGATTATGATCATCCTATTCACTAGATTATAGGAAGTGGTCCTCCAAACAACACACCTTACAAACATCTGTATTCCCAAAAGAGTGAAATTGAATGTATGGTTGCATAAATGCTAGAGGTTGGTATAATTCAACTGTGCCAAAGTTCTTTCTATACTCTAGTAGTATTGATACAAAAGAAGGATGGATCATGACATATGTTTCTAGATTATATGTAGCTAAACCAGCTCAATATTAATGATCAATTTCCCATTCCTGATGTTAATCAATTGTTGGATGAATTACATGGAACAATTTACTTGAAAAAGCTAGTTCCTAGTTCAGGATGTCATAAAATTAGAATGAAGATCAAAGAAATTTCGAAAATAACATTAAAAACACATTAAGTTCATTATGAATTTTTGGTCATGCCTTTTGGCCTTACTAATGCATCTTCCACATTTCAAGGTTTGATGAATTACATTTTCAAGCCCTTCCTTAGAAATTTTGTGTTAGTATTTTTTGATGAGATACTAATCTAAAATAAGTCTTGGAAGGATCATGTTCAACATGTTGATAGGGTGCTCTAACTGTTGAAGGAGAAAATATTATATGTAAAAAACCCTCAAATATTTCTTTGGAGTTTAGTAGGTGGAATATTGGGGTCGTATTTTATCTCATGAGGGTGTTAAGGTAGACCCTAACAAACTTAAAGCCATTAAATAATGGAAAATCACCATAACCCTAAAGTGTCTTTGAGTATTTCTCATGTTGATAGGGTATTAATACAAGTTTGTTAAGAATTATGGGCAAATAGAAGTGCCTAAAATAACACTACTCAAGAAAGAAGCATTTTCTTGGACTCTAGTGGCATTGGTCTTAGCTACGCTAGAATTCAAAAAAAGCTTTATTGTGTACTATGATTCCTCATGAAATGAAATTGGTTTCGTTTTAATGCAAGAAGGTAGACCCATTTAATTTGAAATTCATCCAATTAAGGGAAAGTATTTACAAAAACCTATTTATGATAAGGAAATATTGATAGCAATACATGCACTAAGGCAATGGTGACCTTACGTAGTGGGAAGACACTTCGAGGTAATAATAAATCATAATAGTCTAAAATAATTTTTGGAACAAAGATTATCTTTGGAAGAGAAAAAAAATGGGTCAGAAAGATGTTGTGTTATGACTTTTAAATGATGTAGAAAAAAACGAATAAACGTTTTGCTGCAGATGCACTCTCAAGAAAGGATGAGGGTGTGGAAGCACTTCTTTATGCCATTTATAGTATCAAAGTTGACTGGAAAACTGAAGTAAGGGATGAATGGAAGAATGACGAAGTGGTGTGGACACTCGTTCTAAAGTTGCAGCAAGATCCCAGTACATCTAATACACTAATCTGGAAAATGGTTCATTATGGTACAAATTCCACTTATATATTTGTAAGAATTCCTAATTCAAATAGAAGATTGCTTTGGAATTGCACACTTCTCCCTTAGGAGGGTGTTCAGTATTTTTAAACACTTACCACAAGGTGAAGAAAGAATTTTTTGTGATGGCCTTAAATATGATATTCATAAGTTTGTGGAATAATGTTTGGTTTTCCAACAAAATAAACTTGAGACAATTAAGACCCTAGGTTTGTTACAACCTTTAGCCATTCCAAGTCAGTGTTGGGAGGAGGTTACAATGTATTTTATCACAGGTTTATCCAAGTCTAAAGGAAATAGTGTCATCATGGTGGTAGTTAATAGAGTTACCAAATATGAGCACTTTTGTGTATTATCTCATCCTTTCAAATCCAATATAGTTTCTACTACGTTTATGGAAATAGTTCAAACTCTACATGGAAACTCGAAGATTATTGTAAGGGAGAGAGATCCCATTTTCACTGGAATTTTTTGCATGGAATTATTTTCCAATCTTTGAACTCAATTAGCTCGTATCTTATCTTATCATCATCAATTTGATGAGCAAACTAAGACAGTGAACAAATTTTTGGAAGGATATGTTTGTTTCTTTGTATCTGATAAAAAAACACAATGGGTCAAGTGGTTACCTCTGGCTGAATGGTGGTATAACACTTCCTTACATACCACAACAAAAATGACCAAATTTATGGTGCTTTATGGATATCATCCACCATCCATCACATCATCTTTAGGAGAAAATTATAAGGTTCAAGTAGTCAAAGATCACATTTAGTGTAAAAAACATGTTCTTCAACTCTTAAAGGATAACCTCACTCTGGCACATAATCAGATGAAACAATAGACAGATCAACATCATAGTGAAAGAAGTTATGATGTAGGTGCCTGGGTATTCTTAAGGATACAACCATACAAACAAATGTCCCTCAATTAAGATAAGAAGGATTATAAATTATCACCCACATATTATGGTCCTTAGAAAGTATTGTAAAATATTGGTACTATGGAATACAAATTGGATTTTATTGCATCTTCCCAAGTACACCTAGTTTTCCATGTTAAGGACTCAACATCTTTCACACAATGGATAAAGAACATTGAAATCAATGATGAAGACATTCTCGTAAATTTTGATATTGTGTCTCCATACACCAAGATACCAGTTGATGGAGCCATTGATGTAATGAAATACATAATTCATAATGACATGGTGGACCTTATAACTCTATGCCTAAAATAAACATACTTCAACTACAAAGGTAGAATCCTTGAACAAGTCCATGGGGTGGGTATGGGCTCTCCATTATCTCCGATTATAAGCAACATCTACTTGGAGAATTTTGAAACAAGAGAACTTATCTCTTTCCCTCTTACATTCGATGAATGGAAAATATATTTCAATGATACTTTTGTGGAATGGAAGAATTGAATAAATAAATTGGAAGAATTTCTCACACACATTAATCTCATTTCTCAACACATCATGTTCACAATCAAAATTGGGAAAGACACCCAATTAGCATTCTTAGATGTCATCTCAAAGAAGAATGGAAATATAGGGTACCAAGTGTATATAAAGAAAACACATACAAATCAATACCTCCATACAGACTGACATCACCATTTGAAGAAAAAAAGTAGCATCATTAAAACTTTTGCGACCAGAGCAACCATAATATTTCACCCAGAACATATGAACCAAGAATTAATCCATCTTCACAATGTATTTAAAATAAATGGTTACTATTGAGCCACTAATTTGTCATTATTATTATCACTTTTTAACGTCTATTTCATGCATTTCTACCATTCCTTATCATGTCGTTTATCATGACGTATCATATAATTCCATTTTATAATTATTTATGCTCTTATGGATAAATATTATTTTTTCTCTTTTATTTGTTATATATTGAAGATTATTATGCATTATTTTTCGGTTGATGGTTTATTAATGAATTTTTTATAACATCACTCATGATTTTAGCATCCAAGGTCTTTTCCAGATTGCAAATATGATTTCCAAACCATAATCAAATATTCCAACTCAGAAATCCACTCGAATAAGAAGTGACAATTTTTCACTGGATGTTTCGTACAGATGAAGGAGAATCTTGAAAATCTGAGGCATGAGTTTTGTGTAGAACATGCGAAGTTAGTTTTTGTGAACAAGTTTTCCAAAATTCGCTTTGGATTGAGAGAAACCCAAGGTTCTTCGAAGACAATTTTCTAAAATTTGTTGTTGTGGCCATTTTTCAAATTCTTCAAATTGCAATACTAGATTTGACTTATTCTTGCTGAATGATGATGGAAATATCTTTTAGATCTGATGTTGTTTATTAAGATTATATAATCGATCCAAAATTGTAATGGAAATCTTTTTGTAATTAGCTTTGTTGTAACTTCCCTTTGCTCTTTGTGTATTTAAATGAAAACAAAGATCAAAGAGAGGGGGAATAGAGGGAATACTTGGGGATAATTAGGAGATAGGAGATGGACAATGACTATATACGATGTAGGAGAAGAGAATGGGAGATGAACAATTGTTGAATTTAAGGCAAAGCTAAGAGCTTCATTATGCTGTAATTATTACTCTCATGTATTTTAATGAAGGAAGTTATTCATTGAGTTCTACATCTGTTATCTGTAATCTAATCTAAATTATTTCTCAAGGTGGAACTGAGTCTTAATAAGTTGGGCCCACTACCTCGAACGAGGTGCTGCCTTGAACATGTAAATTAGTGTAGTTATGTGTTTCTTTGTTTGAATTTCAATTGTTATTCCTTAAAGTAGATTTCACTTCATTTAACTAATTTGTTGTTTGCTGCATTTTCTATATTTGATAGTTCATCCAATTTCTAGACTTCATTTAATTTATTATTCTAGATTAGCATTTGAATTATGTTGGGTGCAATGGATTGAATTTCCAATTCGACCATGTGTGGTTTAATTTAGCAATGATTCAATTTGTGTGATTAACATAATTCCTTTTCCTGTCATTTACTTTCTTCTTTTTAATTTTAGTATTATTATACAAGTCTTACATTTTATTTCTTGTTGAATGAGCTTGATAGTATAGAACACAACCGTATAGAACCAGTGTTCGATGTTGGTATTTTTTATGCATGTATTTTGTCGATTTCCTTGAAATAAAAATACGCTCCTCAGGTTGATAACTAATATCCAGGTAATTATTTGTTTTTATTAAGAAATTAATTTTCCCCAACATTTTCGCGTCGTTGCCCGGGAGATAGTCAAATTTCACTAGCACACTAATATCTGGTTGTAGATGCATACCTGACTTCGTGAGAGTTGGATATTGAAGACAGGAGGTAAGAACCTACAAAACCATCTTGGGGAACCAATGATGGGTCTACCTTGAGTAGTGAGGCTTAGGTCATATAGCATGCATTGATACAAGTAGGAATTTTAGAGGTAGAAGCTTAAAAATATATATATCATGATTCCACTCAAGTGGTGATGTAAGCACCACCCATTCCACTAACCAATTAATAGGAACATTTGAAGGAGGAGCCTCAAAGCAACACATGAAGAACATCTTCTATTATTGTAAGAAATCACTCACATTTCTACTTTTCAATTTCCTATGAGAGATCTAGGAGGAGTGCAAAATGCACATAATTCCCCCATCTTATCTACAAATTTTTCATGGTTTGGAAAATGAAGACACAGATACATTATTATTTGAGTTTGAAGTACTTAGTAGAAGATATGATTATTGTACTAATGATCAGAGGTTGAAATTTTTTCCTCTTACTTTACAAGGAGCATCTCTCCGATGGTTTATGACGCTTAGTGGAACTGCATCCAAACATGGGAGGACATGAAGAATGTATAATTGAAGAAGTACCAAGACTATTGCAAGGCCAGTGAGGATATTTTCAATATGACACAACTTGGAGGACTATGTAGAGCGATTTAAATACAACTTTCAAAAATCAAAGCATAAGTATTGGAAAAGAAGAGCTCTTAAAAACACTCCTTCTTAAGGGAATCAAAGATGAATTTTTAGAACTCTTAAATCCGATAGGAAAAGGTGATGTTTTTCACTTATCATATGATGATGTTTGCAGATTATGCATAAGGTATTCAAGAGGAATATCCAAGGCTAGTAAGAATTCTAGAGAAGTTTCTTCTTTCTTTTACAAATATACTACAAGAATAGGAGACATAACAGTTGAAATCAATGTTGTATTTGAAAACTTTAGATATGATTTTATTATCTCTCTAAATTCACAATTGGATGTTTTGCAGGTTCAGAAAAATCAAGAAATTGAAGAAGTGTTTTTCCCTCATTGCCAAAGGAGCATCCCATAGATAGTTGTTCTTTCTTATCTAGGATGGAAGCATCATATCAAATAGATAGAGAATCTGCTACAATTTCACAACCATGGATGATCCGAATAGAAAATGGCATCAAATAATGCTATTCATCCACCTATGTGATTCATCTACCCATGGAATTTACCCATGGTATTGTAAGTGGCATCCACCCATGGTATTGTGACATCCACCCCTCGTATTCATTCACCTATGGAATTGACCCGTTGTATTGTGACATCCACCAATGGTATTCACTAACCCATGGAATTGACCCGTGGTATTTTAGCTGAAAAATACTATAAGTAACAAGTCACATTTTGGAAAAGTACAATTTTGTGCACCACAATGTAGATTTTACAATTATTCTCTGTTTTAATAATATTTTTTACAGTTATTCTCTGTTTTAATAAACAAAACCACAAAGATTTTTTTTATTAAAACGAAGAATAACTGTAAAATCTACATTATGGCGGACAAAAGTCTCATTTTCCAAAATGAGACTTGTTACTTATAGTATTTTTCAGTTACAATACCACAGGTTAATTGCATGGGTGAATGAATACCATGGATGAATGTCACAATACCACAGGTTAATTCCATGGGTGAATGAATACGAGGGGTGGAAGTCACAATATCATGGGTGAATGAATACAATGAGTGGATGTCACTTACAATACCATGGGTCGATAAATACCATGGGTGGATGCCACTTACAATACCATGGGTAAATTCCATGGGTGGATGAATAACATGGCTTGATGGCATTTTCTATTCGGATGAGACAAAGATAGAGACATTTACACCTAGCACCATAAGAGTCATAGAATGAAGGTATGGTTAGGAAACCTAACTAGTACCATGTTCATGACATATATAAATAATCGTGGGATACAATTGAAGGATGACCATGGACAAAAGAAAAAATATAACATGGAAGTATGCTTTCATATACTTTAATAAAAAGCCATTACCAATGGTAAGAAGAAAAAAAAAATGTTACTTTTAGCACTATTCGAAGTTCATGTTTCTGTAGGAGTATCTAGAGGAGGTGCGACACATGCTAAGATAAATAAATTATTCGGGCCAAGATTAGTTGTGTTTCTTCTACAAATCAATGTAAACAAAAGACACAAAAGGAAATATGATATTTTAAACCATTTGAAACACATATCGTTGTCCATATATATATTAAAAAAAATATTCGTTAAATATATGAGTGATAAGCAGAGTTAAGTTCTAATGCTACTGATCGAATTATAATTACGGGATAGTGACCGCAATTACAGTTAAAGGTTAATGATACTACTGTAAAAGTTTATGATTACTAAATTAACAAGTCAATAATATAGTGAGGAGGGTTTGAAACCTTCACTGATAGTTCCCAAGTGGAACTAGCTATTAAATACTACAAGCCTAAAATTATTAACCACCAAACTCGAGACGCCAACTGCAAAGAAGCATATTGTTCAGAAACCCCGACGGTATAAATTTCAGCCTCTGAATCGAACTTCTTGGGGCCAACACCAAATCACCAACAAAGAAATTCAGCAAGCTCTAAAACACATTGAGTTAATTGCAAGGTGTACCCACCTGTAGCGTAAAACGTGAGCATTAATCCTTTTGCCAAAGTCGCGAGGTAAAGTATCGATAGCAGCAAAAGTAGAAAATGTACATGGGTCACATGAAGAAGGGAAGTGTTAAGTAATAAAGAATAATAATGGTTAACTTTTCGCAGCTTAACACATTCAACAAGGGTCAGAGTCGAATTTCACTTATAGAGTAGAGATGTCTCTGTTGTTGTGTGGGACATCAAAAGGAAACTATTAAAAATAAACCCCAACATAAGGAGGAGAGGACGATAAAAGGGTAACCATAGAAAACTGACAAAAAATACTTCCTTGCCTAGTAACACTATAGAGATTCGGAGCCTTATGAGTGAAGAATTGGGCACGTCTCGCTATAGAGATTGTCGCTACTCGATTAAAAACCGCAGAAGAAGTTTTACCAAACCAAAAGAATATTAGGGAAATTTCATTAAAGGAACTAAAACCTTAGTCAAGCAGCGACACAGTTAAACAATACATTACTGCAACCAAAATATAAGAAAATGAAAGTAGATACCTAAACTGGAGCCACGAAAAGCACTATAATGCCCTCGTAAATGAATGTTGGAGCTTAATATCCCTTCAAGCTTGGTATGAGGCAGTTTCTTCAACAAGGAAAAATATTTAATGGAGGGAAATGACAAAAGGAAAGGTCAAGGTGGCTTTTGATACGTGGGAATGTAGTCATTGCGTTGTAGCAGGGTAAGTCGTAGAAGGGAGAATAGCCACGGTGCGAAAACCAACTAGAGGCGAAAAAATCCATGCCAAAACAAAGGCAGTTTGGAATATGGGGAACCAAATGAGGCTTCCCTGGCATAGTTAGAAAGGCTTGGTTTTAACCATAAAGGTGCATCGTTGATAGAATCCCTTGCACTCTTGACCATTGGTCAACCATTTTAAATCAAATATCGTGCAGGCATGTGAAGCATCTCGCAAGTCACATGGGTAGGGGTGGCATGGACGAATGTGATAGGATGAAGGTCTGTGGAAGGACAATTGCCACTGATACAACCAGAGCATAGTCACAAAAAACGTATATAGTTAGAAAATCGAATAACACGAGGTGAGGTGGTATTGTTAGCTTTCCAACCTAGATAATTACTTTGGAACGTAAAAGAATTACCATATAAAACCTTACTAATGTCGACACTGGAAAACTCGGATTGTAACCTGTATAATCGACATAAATGAAGAGCTTGGTATAATTAATTACGACATACATAAATTAGATTTATAGTAAACCAAGAACCCATACTTACCCTTATTGAGTAATGTAAATACAAAACTCATATAGTTAGGTTTAATCATAGCATGGGTGATAAACATATATATACAAGTTTTTTGTATGGTAATTTTCTATATCAGGATGGTGTGTATTAAGTTTTTTATCTAGGTACATCACATATCTTAAGCATTTGCTTTGTATAAAGTATTATATAACATATATGAAAATGGATATCCATTAAAATGATATAATAATAACTTTAACGAGGTCAATGTAATAAAATCACTACCATATTAAAATGACCAATATGTGAGAGGGCCTGTACGGTTTCTTATAGATTTCGATTATAATTTAATTAAGCTCTACAACTTGTTATGATTAAATATATTATAATAATTTATGAATAAAAAGTTTAATGGTTAAAGATTTGTCATGTTGATTTCTTAAAATAAACTATATATCAAAAATTTCTAAAACTGTGAAATGCCGATTCTCTTAAGAAAAGTGGCCAGATATTTGAATAATCAAGTCAAAAAGCCAAAAGCTCCGCCAATTTTAATAACTGAAAATGACTAAAATGAGCTACACACAGTAACGTGATTGACTGATATGCATATGAATCGGTAGACCACAAGCAATAAATCCAACACTAATAAAAAGACGTTACGACTTTATTGATTGCATTATTGCATCAAGTCGCAATTAAACCTAAAGAGAACAATAAATCCAACACTAATAAACATAGCTAAGGACTTTATTGATTGCATTATTGCTTCAAGTCGCAATTAAACCTAAAGAGAAAAATAAATCCAGCACTAATAAACATAGTTAAGGACTTTATTGATTGCATTATTGGATCATGTCGCAATTAAACATAAAGAGAACTAGAACAATAAATCCAACACTAATAAAAAAATTAAGGACTTTATTGATTGGATTATTGCATCATGTCACAAATAAACTTAAAGCGAACTATACCCTCAATCCCTGTTGACTACGGATTCTAATTGGTATCATCTTGTCTCTTAGCATGAGGCCCTGAAGAATCCATAGTCTTCAACAATGAGACAGATTACTGTTGGAGATGAGATGCACAACAAATTAAAAGCATATACACAGCTATTAAAAACATGCACAGGAAACACAGGTATTAACGTGGTTCACTCAACTAATCTCGGCTCTGTCCACCAAACATAGTCATCAGCTTTCTTTATTAATCAAACAAGAGATTACATAAATCAAATCTCCACAAACTCTCACACCCTCAAACAATCCATATGAATAACTGTTTTATAGCAAATAGAATCTAACTGCGTCATAAATCCTCTCACATCAAATTTAGGATGCATTAACTCCTCCCAACAAACTGGAGCTAATCTAGAAACAAATTCCTATTGTTGTCATCTACTGAGATTTTTGCCTATTTTATTAAAAACATAAAATCTCAACAATCTCCATCTTCACAACAATTAGCCTCATGCCCTGTTTCTTTATTACTTTATCTTTTCTGCAAGCCAAGAGAAGCCAAACACCAGCATAGCTTCTCTAACAAAACTAGTTTCGTGAACATGTTGCACAATTCTCCTTTGTATGCACCTTTTCAAAAGAGACTCCCCTTTGAGTGATAATGTGTGTTATAAAATGGTACTTGATCGGTATATGCTTTGATTTGCTATGACAGGCCAGATTCTTAGCCAAATGTATTGCACTTTGATTGTCACAAAGTAACTTGATGTTGTCGTGCAACCTACCAAATTCACCAAACAAACCTTTCAACCAAATTGCTTCTTTGCAAGCATGAGAAGCACCAATGTATTATGCTTCAGTAGTGGATAAAGCGACAATGTTCTGTAGCTTTGACATCCAGCTAATAGCTCCACCTGCAAGAGCAAAGACGTACCCTCAAGTTCACCTTCTCTTATCCAAATCAAAAATCGGAATCAACATATCTGCAAACAAATTCACTACTCTTATTGTAAGTGATACAATAACTACTTGTGCCTCTCAAATACCGAAGCACCCATTTCACCGCTGACCAGTGCTCTTTACCCAGATTTTCCATATACCTACTCACAACCCCAACTGCATGTGAAATATCTGGTCGAGTACAAACCATTGCACACATTAAACATCCTACTACATTGGCATATGGAATTCGAGACATATAATCCTTTTCTTCATCTGTATTGGGACATAAACTCGAAGAAAGCTTAAAAATGGGAAGATAAAGGGACTGACACAAGCTTCACATTATTCATACCAAATCTCAAAAGTATTTTCTCAATATACTTCTGTTGTGATAGACTTAGCTTACCATTGGTCCTGTCTCTGAAAATCTCCATGTCCAAAATCTGTCTTGCTGCACATAGATCTTTCATATCAAAAGTTCTTGCCATTCGAGCCTTCAACCTGTTGATTTCTTCTATGCTTTTGCTTGCTAAAAGCATATCGTCAACATACAATTCTAAGATACTGAATATGCCATTTTTAAATAGCTTAAAATAAACACAATGATCATATTCACTTCTAACATATTTCTGACTCAACATGAAAGAATCAAATTTCTTATACCACTGCCGAGGCCACTGCTTGAGGCCATATAATGACTTTTTGAGCCTGCAAACAAATTTCTCATTGCGATGCTGAACAAACCCTTCCGGTTGTTCCATATATATTTCCTCATCTAAGTCTCCATGTAGAAATGCAGTCTTAACATCTAATTGATGCAACTCTAAATCAAGCAAGGCCACTAATGCTAACACGATTCTAATTGAAACAATTTTAACCACTGGTGAAAAAATCTCATGAAAGTCAATACCGGCTTTCTGAGAAAACCCTTTTGCAACCAGTTGCGCTTTGTACCTGTCTTCCATATCATTCACACCCCGTTTCAGCTTGAAAACCCATTTACACCCCACAATTTTCCTGTCTTTCGCAAGCTCAACCAGATCCCATGTGTCGTTCTTACCCAAGGCCATCATTTCGTCCTTCATGGTTGCTTTCCACTTGTCACTATTCAAACCTTCTATTGCTTCCTGATAGCACAGAGGTTCATTGTCATTAGCAGTAAATGCAACTGAAGTAACATAATCATCATACCTTCTCGGTGTCCGTTTAATTCTTGTCGACCTCCTTAAGGATGCTTTTGGCACTTCCTCGATTGGTTGACTACCATCTGTAGGAACT
Organism: Pinus taeda; assembly: GCA_000404065.3. Taxonomy (NCBI): domain Eukaryota; kingdom Viridiplantae; phylum Streptophyta; class Pinopsida; order Pinales; family Pinaceae; genus Pinus; species Pinus taeda. Next base: position 38,981 of record APFE030494580.1, on the reverse strand, counting down.
TCTTGATGATCAGTATCTGAGACCTGTTCATGATCTAAACCTGAACCTTGTTCATGTTCTGAATCTGAAACATGTTCATGACTAGTATCTTAACTATGGTCATCATGACTATCATTAGAAATGCTACCAAACTGAATGTGCTGAAAGTCAGATACATCATCATGTTTCAATCTACTATCTACATCTAACTGTACAAGAGAGGATTTATTAAACTTTACATCTCTGTTGATGATGATTTTGCGGGTAGTAGGATCCCACAATCTATATCCCTTTGTTCCAACACCATACCCAACAAATATATACCTTTTAGACTTTATATCTAATTTAGTTCGCTGATGTTTAGGCACTAGAGCATATGCATCACAACCAAACACTCTGAGTTTAGAATAGTCACAAGGGTGTCATTTCCATACCTCTTGCGGAATCTTGCAGTCTATCATCGTCGATGGAGATCGGTTTATCACATAACAAGTTGTTGCCACCGCTTCCATCCACAACTCCTTTTGCAACTCGTCGTTACTCAGCATACTCCTTGCTCTCTCTAGAAGAGTCATGTTCATGCGTTCAACAACTCCATTTTTCTGAGGAGTATAAACCGTGGTCTTATGTCTCTCGATCCATGCATCCTTACAATAGCTGTCAAACGCCTTGGAAGTAAACTCACCACCATTGTCAGTTCTTAAACACTTTACTGTTCTACCAGTGTTGTTTTCTACCAATGCTCTAAACTGAAAAAACATCAGACTTTCTTTTCAACATGTAGACCCACACCTTCCTAGAAAAGTCATCAATAAATGATACAAAATAAGATGAACCGCCATATGAGGTTGTAGGGGCTAGTCCCCAAACATTTGAATGGATATAATCAAGTATGCCTTTACTAGTATGTTTGCTTGTTTTAAACTTTTGTTTTCCAAACAGACAATGCTTACAGAAATCTAACTTTCGAGACTTTAGATTTGGAAGTAACTTTCGATCAGCCAAAATTTCCAACCCTCTTTCACTCATATGCCCCAATATTTGATGCCATAAGTGAATGGAATTACTGTCATATTCAGACACTGCAGCCACAAACTCTAACCCTGTACTTCCTTCTAACTGAAATAGATTTCCTATCTTCTTAGCTTTCATAACTAATAAAATGCCTTCGTAAATTTTCATTACTCCACCTTGAATTACAGTTTTATATCCATTTGAATCAAGTGCTCCTAATGAAATCAATTTTTTTCTTAAATCTGGTACATGTCTCACATCAGTTAATATTCTAGTTGTCCCATCAAACATTTGTAGTTGTATGCTCCCAATCCCCACAATATTACATGTTACAACATTACCCATGTATACAACTCCATCATTAATTGATTTATATGTCTTAAACCATTCTTGATGGATACACATGTGGTTTGATGCATCGGAATCTAACAACCAATGTTGACCATGATTTGACACATTAACTGATAATACTTCATCACTCATACCTGAACCGGATGTCGAACCTAGATCTGTCGTATTTGCCTCCTTCTTCTCTGTCGAAGAATCTGCTTTAGAAGTTTATTGCTGTCGCTTCCAACAGTCCTTCTTTAAATGCCCTGATTTGCCACAAAACCAACACTTTAGCTTACTCTTCTTCCCTTTCGACTTTGAACGTGAGTCGCTCGGCCTCCTGGGGCGTCTTTCTTTCGAACGACCTCTAACCATCATAGCTTCTGATGTAGAGGTTTCTGAATGTGACCTTCTCCTTGTTTCTTCCGATAATAAAGATGCAACTAAATCATCAAACTCAATAGTTTCCGATGAACTAAGACTTATAGAAGTACAAAATGATCCCATGACTCGGGCAACAAGCACAATAAAGTAATAGCTTTATCCTCGGATTGAATTTTTACTTCTATACTTTGTAATTGCACAAGAAGAGTATTAAAAGCATTTAAATGATCAGCAATCGATGTGCCTTCCTTCATTCGCAAACTGTACAACTGTCACTTCAGGAGAATCCTATTGGTTAAGGATTTGGTCATGTACAGTTTCTCCAGTTTCATCCACAAACCAGCAGTTGTTGTCGTCGACACGATATTAAACAGGACATCATCAGCTAGACACAGTCGAATAACACTTATCGCTCTTTCATCCATCTCGGCCCACTCATTATCTGTGATGTTGTAAGGCTATTTTGATTTGCCCAACAACGCCTTTGCCACACCATGTTGGACAAGCAAATCATACATCTTCACCTTCCAGATCTCGAAATTATTTTTGCCATTAAACTTCTCAATTTCAAACCGAGCACTCTGAGTTTTCGCCATCTTGTATCAACCAAAAAACCAACAATAATCTCCAAAAAACTAACTGTTAAATACCAGCAATTAAAAAACTACCTATGCCTTATAGCCTTTGCTTTCAAAAAAATAAACTTTTTGCTGTGAATTACAATACATAAAACTGAGTATTAAATTCCCAATCGGTGCATTGGACTTGAGTCAATTATTCACTCACGATTCACTCTGCTGTGCATTATAGATTGGTCTTATTTATCGTTTGTGGTTTCCTCAATAAAACATTTTCAAATTCTCACAAATGGGGTCCATTGGCCCAAATATCACGTCCATATTCCAACTGATTTAAAAACCTCTTCAACTTTCAAATGAGCGTTGAATTTGTCTTTTTCTTGTTAACTAAGATGGAGCCTATGTGAAAAACCACCTTACACTGAATAAAACATGCACCAGCAATAAACCATTCATTAAACATGCACCAACAATAAACCACGCAACAACAGTGATTATAAAACATTACCAGCGCTCCACGCAAGTTGGATAGCATACACCACGCAGGTCCAATCAACGCTCCACGCAGCAATACGATCCACCGCTCCAACGCACCAAGGCAGCGATTATATGGATATACACACGCACCAACAATAGCAGTCAATGGTCATACACAGGTTTTCAATAGCAATACGCATTCACCAGCAATCAATCTGCGCCCAGCAACTCTACGCATCAACTCTACGCACCTTCACGCAGGCTTTACTCAGCAGCACCTCCACGCAGGCTTTACTCAGCAGCACCTCCATGCAGGCTTACACACACTCCGCAGCACACCAGGCAACAATGAATTGGACGGCCACACACCATTTATTAAACACGCACCAGCAATACGCAGCACTCCAGGCAGCAATGAATTGGACCAGCAATATGCACCAACAATGAATTGGACCAGCAATCAATTTCAAATTAATTTTCTGTTTTAATGAAGGGATGTTCACTCCCCTCACCAATTCCCTCTGGCTGCCGCTCCTTTCGTTTACAAACAACAACCAAACGCCTTTACGCAACACCTATCACCGCTCCACGCAGACTTCAGCGAATGCTCAGCCACGATATACCTCCAACGCAGCAATCAACAACACCAGCAATTTTCATATCAACACTCCAGCAGGACCACGTTAAAACCACTGCCACGCCACGTTACGCAGAACCTCCTCTGCTGCGCCAGGCCTCCATCATCGCTCTGATACCAATTGTTGGAGATCAGATGCACAACAAATTAAACGTATATTCAGCAAATAAAAACATGCACAGGAAACACAGAGGTTTAACGTGGTTTACCCAACCAATCTGGGCTACATCCACCAAACATAGGCATCGACAATCTTTATTAATCAAACAGGAGATTACAAAATTAATCAAATCCTCACAAACTCTCACACCCTCAAAACAATCCGTATGGATACCTGTTTTATAGCAAGGAGAATCTACTGCCTCATAAATCTCTCAACTCAAATTTAGGATGCATTAACTCCCTCCCAACAACCTGGAGCTAATCTAGCAACAAATTCCTATTGTTGTCATCTATTGAGATTTTTGCCTATTTTACATAAAACAGAAAATCTCAACATTAATGGCATAACAGATTTGGTTCAAGGTTCCCCACATTTGAAGAGGTACATGTTTTTGCTTTATCTTATAATTGATTGTCTTAGATTTTTTGGTAATTGAAGTCAAATATATGCATGTTGTACATTCGTTACTCCCCAGAAAGATTTGGTCATCATTCTCTCATTTCTACATATATTAATTTGTTTGTGCTTGAAATTATGGTGCTTTCAATTTGTATTTTCATGAGTGGTGTATCATATATCACTGATTTCCAGTACCTTGATTTGATCTACTTGTTGATGCTGATTTCACTACCTCTCGTTAGAAAATAGGAATTTCTGATTTCCTTGTTGAACTGCAATGACTACTACTAGTATAACTTATAGTTATCCTTTCTGGTTACTACCATGATGACAATGTAATATCTCAATAGAACTATAAAATCACTATAAAATATACAAGAGAAAACAAGATAAAGATTTTTGTCTAATCAGAGATACCTTTGTACCAAGCATGTGTGCCTTCTTTTCAGAATACGAAATCCAATATTACAATATTCAAATTATACATTCATATAGGAATGGTCCTATGAGTAAATTTCACATCATATAATGTCAACTTTACACTGAGATGAAATAAAAGCTAAACCACATACTTAATCTAATTGGGTTATCTTACAAAGAAAAGTTGACAAATCACACACCACGTACTTGTAACATAATTCTAAATACAATTATATAATCTAAGGTTACTCGATCTAGAGTTGTGTCGTCTGCCCCAAAATAATGTGCTTCTTTTCCTCATATGTCACTCTGAAAAAAAAAATGTTTTATTGATGCTCATCTTCTTGTGAATTGCACGATTTGACATGATTTTAATATGTTTGGATAGGCACTTTTTAATCAACTTGATATTGGTTGATCACGTGTCTTGCAATTGGATGGTTGCAGATATTGACTATGATATCTACAATTGATGACCTTAATTATCCAGAGAAGATGGAGACATATTATATTGTTAATGCTCCATATGTTTTTCTACCTGTTGGAAGGTATTTTCCTGTTCCTTGCATGTAGGATTATTAGAAACTGCTAGTTACATTTTGGTGTGTTTGCATGTCATTTAGATCATTGTAAGGCATTTGTTAACTTGGATACAAATAAGATCACAACCAAAATTTATACATATCACATCATCTATAAAGTGTGTTTGGTGTGCAAATCATTGGATTTAATCATTATGCCATTGGTAGTCTATTCTTCGAACATACTTTTCTAGAACCTTAAATTGGGAGTTTTTGTTGTCAGTAATATCATTTTTCTTTGTTGACATTCCTTCAAAGATGAGTGGTGAAGAGTAAACTCAAGGTATCTTAGTGAGGCCGCTGTGGTTTGTAGGTTTTCTATGGGTTGAGATTGGTTCTATTTAAGAAAGGAGATATAGGTATCAATGGAGCATTACTATTAGGAAAACCATGTTTGTGCATGGTCTTACATGATCATGGTTGCTAGAACAACCATTGATTTACATGTGGTTTAGTTCTAAAATTTTTGAATTGGAAGAAGAGGAGGATAGTTTGTACGTGAATGACCCAACATAATGAGAACATTGGAAATCTAAAAGACAGATCAATTAAAATGTTTCTTCAATGAACATTTTATTAACGTTATAGAAAAATTACATCTATGGGATGAACATATACATTTATTTCCTTTAGGGTAATTTTCTATAAAGGAATTAGAAAACATCCTTGTAGACTAGATTGAGAGTTGTGAGGTTAGCATTAAATAAAAAGGCAACTGCCACCCTATAAATAACTACCTTCTTTTGCTTGAATATCATTCTAAGCAATTAAAATGCAATTGAATTTGAAATGTAGAAAGTGCCTTAGCATAAAGTTCAATATCATCCTCCACCATTCAATGTAGTTATGTCAAAGTTAAATAAAATTATTATGGAAAATAGTTCTTCTATACCTTAATGATATTTTCAAGTTTGCTTATTAATCTAAAATATGTTTGAGAATTTAACTCGAAGTTTGTTAAGAGGGTGTTTGAATTCAAATATGATAAAATCAACATAGGGATAGGTGGGTGAAGAGATTCCCGACCATTTCAACATCTAGAGTTTCTTTCAAATCCTACGAGAATATTAGGCATGCCCAAATATCATAGAAATACTTAAAAGAAGAAGGGCTCTATAGGGTGGAAAGAATAGGTGGGTGAAAATATGACATTAAGGATGGAGTTTCTTTCAAACAGTGTGCACTGGGATGGATGACGATTAATTAGAGTTTGGATGTTAAAGTCAACCTTATCACTAGATGTCTAGACGAACTCTATCATTTGCCTCAAAGAAGAGACAATGAAACATACCTTTTGGAATTGTATGTTTCAGAGAATTCACAATGCTATTTTATATGTTTTAAAGAAGAGACCATGTAATTGAAATGTTTCATGGAAAATGCAATCTTTTATTATTTCAATGCAAGATGTATGTTCCAAGGAAGACTGTGTAAGGTAGCCTGGTCTTTTTTGGAATGGGTTGTGATAGGATATGTAATACCAATTATGGGCCCACTTGTGAAAAGGAACAATTCCTAGGGACAATAGCATAGTAGGATTATTTGGAGGAGAATTTGGACTATTATATGTTTTTATATGCCACTTATTCTTACTAAAAGGTAGATTCAAAGCGACCCAATCAATGTCAAAGGGTTCTCTGAACTTGATCCTCGAGGTTTGAAATTAATGGACCTCAAAACAAAGTTCAAATTTGGTTGAGGTTCAATTTAGGTTTTCTTTCCTTTGTTTGGGTCAACTTCATTATCTTTTAGTAAATAATTTTCAACATGTTTTCAGATGGCAGTTGAATGAAATGCTATGAAATGCACTCCTAGACCTCCATACATACGCCAAATGTGCCATTTGTGATACTTTCGATGTATATGACTATGGATGGTGTGGATGTGAGGTTACGTAAGCCACCAATTTCCAATCATCGTTAATATTTGAAGTCATTAACTAAGCCACCAATTGGCAATTGTGATTTTAATAAGAGATAGTTAAATAAGTTGTTGGCTGTGCTAATAAATTATAATATAATATATATTATATTATATAAATATAAAAAAAACATAAAGGAAAACCTCATCCAAACCTTTTGAGAAAATTCGGAAGAGACAATGTAATGGAAATGTTTCATGGAATATACAATCTTTGTATATTTCAGTGGAAGATGTATGTTTGAAGGAAAATACTATAAGGTAGCTTGGCCTTTTTGGGAATGGGATGTAATAGGATATGTAATACCAATTATGGGCCCACTTGTTGAAAGGAACAATTGAGTAATATGATTCTTTGGAAGCGAATTTGGAGTACTATTTGTCTTTATATGCCACTTATTCTTATTGAAAGATAGATTCAAAGAAACCCGATCAATGTTAGAGGGTTCCTTGAACTTAGATCCTCGAGGTTTGAAATTTGATGAACGCCAAAACAAAAATTCAGATTTGGCTAAGGTTTGATTCAATGTTTCTTTCCTTTGTTTGGTTCAACTTCATTGTCTTTTAATAAATAATTTTCAACACACATATATATTTAACATAATGGAAAATTGAACTTGATTGTGTGACATAGACTTTAATTAAAACTCCTTGAAGCTGAATTTAGTATTAGCTTCCGAAGTCAAGTTAGTGGATATTATCATATAATACAACCAAAGTAGACTTTTGGAATGGATATTGATTCATTCAAGGTTGGGGCTAAGGCTCTTGACACTTGTTGGAACTTGATCCTTAAGGTTTGAAGAATATTTATTATATTATATAAATATAATATGAACATAAACTTATATATTACTTTCCATAATATATAATGGAAAACCTCATCCAGACCATTTCAGAAGATTTGAATTTGAATTGAACCTAATCATTCCCGAACTTGAATTGTATTACATAGCCTTTAATTGAAACTCCTTGACGCTGAATTTAGCATCAAATTTCGAAGTCAAGTTAGTGGATGTTATCATATAATACAACCAAAGTAGACTTTTAGAATGGATATTGATTCATTCAAGGTTGGAGATTAAGGCCCTTGACACTCCTCGCTCTTATTGGTCAAGGAAGCCATCATGGGTAACACTTAGTCCATAGATACAATATTTTCTATAATAGTCTCGTGTTTTAATAGTAATATAAGAAGCATTGATTTTTCTTTAAAGGGAAGCAACATTATGTGAGATTGAAGGGGACAAGAATTATAAAGGCAAATCCAGAGTGAATTCTAGCTTGTGTGGAGAGATATAGAATGAATTACATCTCGACATGAAGAAGTGAGGTTGAAATTGCTATAGTAGTTAGTCCTTTTTAATCTGGTATTTTGAAGTTTGGAAGTTGTTCTAGTCATCAAATAAGTTGGACCACCAGTTGTTAATCATCTTTAATATGTGAAGTCATTAACTAAGCCACCAACTGACAATTGTGATTTTAATAAGAGATAAATAAGTTGTTGGTTGTGCTAATGAATTATAATTACATCTTTATTATATTATATAAAAAATACATAACATAAATTTATATTAATTTATACAATATATAATAGACAACCTCATTCAAACCATTTCAAAAGATTTGAATTTGAATCGAACCTAATCATTCCTGAACTTTAATTGTGTGACATAGCCTTTAATTGAAACTCCTTGAAGCTGAATTTAGCATCAACTTTCGAAGTCAAGTTAGTGGATATTATCATATAATACAACCAAAATAGACTTTTAGAATGGATATTGATTCATTCAAGATTGGATCTTAAGGCCCTTGACACTTCTTGCTCTTATTTTTCAAGGAAGCCATCATGGGTAACTGATGCAGGAGCATCAAGACCTTTTTCTCCATCTGTAAATATGGGGTGTGATAATGTTAATTTGTAAATATGGGGTGTGATGATTTTTAATATTTTATTAATTAATTTGAATTAAATAGGAGAAGGTGAGGATTTATGTAAATATCCTTCTATTAATAAAAGGATATGAGGAAATTTAATGAATTGAAGGATTTTAGGGATAAAAACCTATCCTTTAGGGATGTTGAGAGATTTAGGGGTTGTTGAGGATTTTAAGGGATTGAGCATTTAATTTAATGATTTTTAAATAGGAAGGGGTTTGGAGAGAAAAGGGATAGAATAGGTGTGAGGAGTGAGTGTGAGAAGGGAGCAAGGGTTCTCCTTGAGAGCCTTCGGCAGTTTGTAAAAGGGCCATGGATTTGCATATCTGGCCATGAATATAACTGTTGTGTGAATGATTGTTTTATGTGAATATAAATATGAATTTGCATGAATCGATAATGGTTCTGGATTTCAATGCGCCCTTGTGTATGTTTCAAGTTCGGGTTGATTGTTTATTTTCCATTGCGTAATTAATGTGAATGTAGTATTGTATAGTGTGAAAATGTATGGCGCCCATATACAAAGTATCATAATGTTGAACACGCACTCATATGCTGGTTATGACAAGGATGAATGAGATTTCATTAATTAACTGTAGGGAACATAACCGGGCGTTCTTAATCGCTGTAGTTTCAAAATTATGTTGGCCGCTGTTTGTTTGAGCGCTTGCAACGACAGCCGTGGACTGAGATCCCAAACAGCGGAACTGGTACCGTTTTTGAAGGCGGGTTCCAATTGTATTTAGCCGGTTACATGTACAATATACCTGCGTTATATACATGAATGGTTGTGTAGAATAAGAGCAAGCGGTGATATTAAATGGAGTGTGAAAACCTACAGCGGCTTGCGTAAGTGGATATTGGTATACTGTCCTGGTGTTGGAAGTCCTTTATTTTATACTTGCTGTGTGGTTTATTGGAAATCTGAGATTGCAGGTTCGTTTGTTGTTGAAGGCGGATTATATATATATGCTGACAAGTTTGTATGCAGAGATATATATATGTGTAGTTCAGTTGCATCAGAGGACAAGAACGGAGGTGAGCCATCGTTAGAACAGCGGGATTCGCAGATTCGAAGGGCGTCGTTTTGGAAGTAGGAACTACTTGCTGTTTCGACCAGCGTAGCAAGTCCAACTGACATATGAATGTTAGATATATATATATTATATATATATATATATATATATATATATTATATATATATATATATATATATATATATTATTATATATAATATATATATATATATATACTTTGCTTGCAGTAAGAAGTGTTACATAATCGTCGATTGGAGCAAATAAGCGCTGCTTATATATACGACTGTGTTTATAATAGAACCCAGCATACAGCCGGCACTGCAGTTGCGGATGTTTACATTTGATTAAACGATATTAACATTTATTTGTTTGTCATCTGCGTGGAGAATTGTAAGTTAAGAGTGCAGGGGCGGAGTATCCATCGAAGCCATAGGAGATTGGCCGATTATTAAAGAGGCGGTTCCACGAGTAGTATCGATCTACAGTGATGATAATTGCAGAGTGAAATCGTGGAGGATGATAGTCTGAACAGAGGTAAGAGAAATTGCCAGATTTCAATATTTAAATCTGATCAAATAAACTGTAAATATTGAAAGGAAATACTTGTGTATCACTGGGTACGCTATAAGAGAAAGGGCGCACATATATTTGGTTCTTTGACTGGTTGAAACAAGTAAATTTGGGATGGTGTTTATTAATAATGGCTTCATAACCATGTTTGTTTGTAACAAAGAAGCTTTCATGTAGATGATGGAATTGCCGTGTATTGAAAAAGTTGAGGCGCATGCTTGCATATGAATGTATGGAAAAGATCCTGGTTATTGCAAGCTCTAAGCTTGCGTCAATTTTTGGTATCAGAGCTTGGCTCTGTATGAAAGATCATGCAGGTATTGTGTTGGGTTAATTTTGATTTGAATTTTACTAACAAGAAATGGGATGAGAATTAATGGTTGTAGCAAAGAAGAAGCTTAACAAAGAGGGAATTGTTGCTGATAGCTGAAGTTGCCAGGAGAAAATCAGATTTTAAATATGATTGACCGAGGAAGCATAAAGATTGCTGTAACAGGAGTGGTGAGATTCTGAAGGTAAATGAAGTGCAGGCGAATGGAAGGACGAGATCAGACGAGATCTTGGCGGTAAGATGATATGTTTTTGAAGAATAGAGTATTGTAGTCTTTGCATTTAAATATTATTGCAACTCCCAAAAGGCAATGTTATTAAGATTGCTAATAGGAAACTGGTGAAAGCATAGGTGTGGCAGAACCTTGAGGAAATCCAATAGAGATTGGATAAGGAAGACAGTTGTGGACAGGGAGATGAGTTGAAGCCAGGAAGAGCAAAGAAAAGTGCTCAAAGGAGGTTCTGGAGATAGAGAACCAATTGCTTGCCAAAAGACCGAGTGAGGAGGGCTTGGTGAGGTAAGTGGCGGCAAGATAGGACTTGCTGCTGGAGAGGCTTTAGTACATCTCATAGTAAAGTGAGTGAGGAACTCATAGAGATGGAAAGTGACAGTCGTCACAAAGGTTCTGAAATAAACCACAACAGAGGACAAAAGGATGAGGATGCCAAGGCAGTTGGCATACAAAGACAGTTAAGCAAAGTGGAATATGAGAGGGAGAAGGCTGAGATAGAATTTCAGCTTGAGGTGTTAATGGAGATGTTGCAGAGAAATAAGGAAGACCAGAAGCGTGGTTATGTCATGAGAAAGAAGTTGAGATGGCAGAGACTACAAGAGAAGTGTAATCATCAGGTAAATTTGCAGTTGATAAAGGGACTAAGGGAACTTGAACAGGTTATAGATGCCAGACAGAAGAAAGAGAAGCTCGAAACAGTTGAGCTACAACAAAATGAAGATGCTGAAGAAGATGTTGAAGTTTCGTTATGTTACCCAGAGAGTGGACCATTACTTTTTGAAAGTGATGAAGAGCTAGAGGAGTTGAATCATATGAATGATTTAAAGCAGCCCGAAGATTTGATGACTAAAGCATCAAACAAGACCGTAAGGTCTTGTGATTTTAAAACTAATGATTTGTGTGTGATTGCAGGTTTGGAAGAAGTTGCAAGTGATGAGCAAAGGAATATTGCAGAGGGAAAGGACGATTGGGAGGCCGCAACATTCATATTGAAAGCTAGAGCAACATGTGAGGCGACATTTATAGTAGCAGCAGCAGAAAAGGTGATCAAAACAAGTGAAGAGCAAGCAAGAATGAGAGCTCAGCAATCAAGGGATGAAAACAATCAACAAACAGAGGACATACTGGACAAAGAAATTGAGTTGATAAGGAGGTTAATGATAAAGACATCCCAGAGAAAGACAGCTAAAAGAAAGAAAAAGAGCGACAACAAGGGAATGAGAGTGAAAGATTGCAAGAGTAGAGCAAGTGGAGCACTACAACACAAAATATGGAAACCTGGAAGACAACAGCAGATGACAACAGCAGTGAAGCAATCGACAAGCACGAAAAGATTACAAAATAAAATTTGGGATCCAGGAGGAGATATCCACACTTATGACCAGGTGGTCATGAATTTTCTTACATGGGAGTCTGATGCAGGAGCATCAAGACCTTTTTCTCCATTTGTAAATATGGGGTGTGATAGTATTAATTTCTAAATATGGGGTGTGATGATTTTTAATATTTTATTAATTAATTTGAATTAAATAGGAGAAGGTGAGGATTTATGTAAATATCCTTTTATTAATAAAAGGATATGAGGAAATTTAATGAATTGAAGGATTTTAGGGATAAACACCTATCCTTTAGGGATGTTGAGAGATTTAGGGGTTTGTTGAGGAATTGAAGGGATTGAGCATTTAATTAGTTCAGTATATAAATAGGAGGGTTTTTTAGAGAAAAATACATTGAGAATAGGAGAGGAGATTGAGAATATGGTTTAAGCAGCAAGGCTGTAAGCCTTCAGAAATTGTAAAGGGCCATGGCATTGAAACATCTGGCCAGTAAAAAGTTGTAAGTCATTGTTTTGTTTTAGTATATATATTGGGTGATTGAGAAATTGTATATTTGTTCATAACATTGTTAAATTAATGATCGATGGGCTTGAAATCGCACTTGTTTATGTGAAAACTGTTATGCAAATCATCAAGGGTAAACGGTGTTAAAATCTCTGTTTGCAAAGGGCGCCATTCTAAGAAAAGATTTCTGTTAGAGATCGACTGGTTAATATGAAGAACTGAATATAGAAGCGTGCAGAGTTATGTTGAAATTCTATTAGAATTCAATTGAAAATTGATATGTTTCAATTGTCATTAACATAGCTTGAACAGTGTGGCGAATGTGTGACTCCAACATTTGAGTTTGGGAAAGTCGATTTCACTGTTTGAAGGAGGGCGTTACTGTATGTGATTGCCGAGAATTTTGTTTGGAATGTTTTTTTTTTCCATCTCTAAAATTGAAATGCGTTGTCACTAAAAGCAATGATGTTCATTAATTTGAGTGGAACATATGAAGTGTTAATGAAATGGCAAGTCGATATGTTAAGGATCGATTCCAGTTCCAGTGGGATAATGGATTTGAGCGCATCTTCTTTGTAATCAGTGAAAAGAAATGAAGGCGTATCATAGCACATTGAAACAGTTGTTGGTGTGAGACCATTATACAGAATTTGGTTTTTTTTTTCCCATTTATTATTAATATAAATCTCTGTTAAAGAATTATTGTTGGAGTAGATTTGTCATATGAATTGAATCGAATGAGAATTTTAAGGGAGTCGATGCCTGTAGAATCGATTCATAACAGAGATGATTCTGCAAAAAGAAGCATGGTATAATCAAATAGAATTCAAATTGGTAAGGGGAAAATAAAAATGTGGGTCTAAACGGTTGAATAGCGTTCAAGATTGAATAACCATTTCTGTTGAGTCATGATAAAACGCAGGTTTTGATTTACTATTCTGAAGATGAATGTATGATTGCATGGAGTGTCCAAGAAGTTAGACACAATTGAGAATTCATTCCAGAATTCCGAGCAGTGAGAAGGGATTGAAGACAGAATTTTGCAGAGGAATAAAATTGCTGGCAGAAGCCTCGTGCATATCACTGTCCAAACATTTAAAGAAATCAAAGGTGCAGATCATGAAGAAATGGTTAAACCTCGACTGGTAAGCGGGTAGAGTCAATGGGTGAATTGCAGAGGCGTTGTTGAGGTAATCACTTTTGGTAGCATATCCAGATTTATTATTGATTCCTTGCGCTATTGTGATATGTTAGAAAGTGCAGATCTAATAAATATTCGCTATGGCATTATTTAGTCTGAGCTTTATATTGGAATCCGAATTTGTTCTGAGTTGAATGTAAATATGGGCGCACTTGTTTGATTGGTCTTTGAATCTGATATTGAAGGCGCACATACAAGATTTGAGTTTGAGTTTGAAGGCGCATATGTGGTGTGGAAGTGTGTAAATCTGAATTGGAAATGCAGGTTTTGAATTTTGGGATGATATATGTAACTCCACGTGAATGATGGCATTGATATGGTTTAAAGAGGCATTTGAACATTGTTTAAATGAATGCAGGTTGTATGGGCCAGATTGCCCATAGGGAAAGTAAGTAAATTACATGAGCGTTGATGAATTTGCCAGTGACTAAACTAAAAATTTGGGTAAATGCTGAGTGCGCATTTTGAAGCATGGTTATTGCATGATCCTGGGTATTGCAAGCTTTAAGCTTTCGTCATATATATTCCCCCTCGCACAAACTTTGAAGGGGTTGTTGTTGGTTTTGTTGTTCTCTTATGAAGAAATCAGAACTCGGCTGTAACTTTCAGAAGGATGTTATAAAAAAGCTTAGAGTTTACAGGAACTGAGTCTTACTGGTGCATGCTGTGATTGGAACCGTTGAATGCTACAGGATTCTAGTGCTATGGTTTGATATAATAAGTGTTTCTCTATCTCTGTTAATGTCTTCTGTTATTTGTTTTAACTCATGACTCTCACATGTTGTTCTGAATCTAGGAAAGAAAGAAAAAGAATTGCTCAGGATTTGTCCATGGAGACACCCTGATCTCAATCTATCTTCACTATAATGTTTTCCATAACTTCAGTTGTTTAAATTGGAATTCTTAACTGCTCCAATAAGCTCTGAAAATCTCACAGTCACTATTTGGTAATTCATTTATGCTACTAAGTAGAGATTATTGTTCAAATTGATATCACACTGTCTGTAACTCCGCATCCCATTGTTTCACTCACTAAATCGGAAAATTATATTAACAATAGCCATCTAGCCTTGCAACAAAAGTTTCTCCATCACAGGCACCAGGACTACCTCACTTTTCTGACTCCATATGCCCAATGGATTAGCATCTTCTGCACTTTTCATGCCCTTCTTACAACAAAATTTCACCAACCAAAGTCTTAAACAGGAAACTGAACTTTTAACTAGCCTAAAATCCTCACAAAGCATAGCTGAAACTTAAAGAGAGAGCCCTCTCTGATTATAGACAGGTTAGGATCTATAATCCAAAGGTT